>CAUYON010088590.1:0-79265 GCA_963573935.1 Arctocebus calabarensis
TATATCCAGAAGACCAAAAATCACATTATAACAAAGATATATGTACCAGAATGTTTATTGCAGCCCAATTCATAATTGCTAAGTCATGGGAGAAGCCCAAGTGCCCATCGACCCACGAATGGATTAATAAATTGTGGTACATGTATACCATGGAATACTATGCAGCCTTAAAGAAAGATGAAGACTTTACCTCTTTCATGTTTACATGGATGGCGCTGGAACATATTCTTCTTAGCAAAGTATCTCAAGAATGGAAGAAAAAGTATCCAATGCACTCAGTCCTAATATGAAGCTAATTTATAGCTTTCATATGAAGGCTAAAACCCAATTATAGCACAAGAATACAGGGAAAAAGGCAAGGGAGGGGAGGGGCGAGGATGGGTGGAAGGAGGGCAATTGGTCGGGATCACACATAAGGTGCATCTTAGAAGGGTACTGGTGAAACTTATTAAATGTAGAATATCAATGTCTTCATACAGTGATTAAGAAAAGGCCATGAAGGCTATGTTTAACAGTTTGATGAAAATATTTCAGATTGTATATGAAGTCAGCACACTGTGCCCCATGATTGCACTAATGTACACATTTATGATTTAATAAAATTAAGAAAATAAGAAAAAAAGAAAAGCAGGCCAGACGCAGTAGCTCATGCCTATAATGCTAAGACTCTGGGAGGCTGAGGCAGGTGGACTGTTTGAGCTCAGGAGTTCAGGACTGACCTGAGGAAGAGCAAAAGCCTGTCTCTACTAATAACAGAAAAATGTGTGGGCTCCTGTAGCCTCAGCTACTCAGGAGGCTGAGCCAAGGGGATTGCCTGAGCCCAAGGGCTTGAGGTTGCTGTGAGCTATGATGCCATGGCACTCGACCCAGAGCACAGAGTGAGACTCTGTCTCAAAACAAACAAACAAACAAACAAAAATACATGAAAAGAAAAGAAACAAGAAAATGAGAAAGAGAGAGACTTAGATAGATAGTAAGGGGAGAAAGAGAATAATATGACAGATAAATGTAATGCATGATCCCAGATTGGACCAAGGGCAAATAGCTAAAAAGGCTATTACTAAGACAGTTGATAAACTTGAGTATGGATTGTGGATAATAGCATTTCATCACTGTTAAATGTTCTGGTCCTGATAATTGTACGATGGATAAATAACTATGGTTATTTAAGAGACTATCCTGGTCTTAGAAAATATAACTGACATAGTCAGTAGCAAAGGAGTATGATGTCTGCAATTTATTTTCAGATGGTTGAGAGAATGATTGAACATATAGGCCAAAATACTAACAATTGATAAAGCTGGGTAAAAAGTACACAGACATTTTCTGAAATATTCTTGCAACTTTTTGCTAAGTTTAAAATTATGTTTTATTTTTTAAATAAGGACCAAGTAAGAAAGAGAAAGAATAATAATTGGTAATATCAACAAGGTGCAGGAAGGAGCACAGTCTAAACAGAATTAAGCACAAGGAAGAAACAAAAGAAAAGCAGTGTGTGCACACGCAGGCCGCCCACCTGTGCACACACATACGGGTGTGTTCAGCAGTCAAAACAGAAATAGAAAAACCATTTGACCAAATGAGGTGTGTGAAAGTAGATCTTCTAAGAAGTAAATTACGTTCTTCTTAGAGTTAATTACCCTTTTCTTTGGCAAATAAAAGAATGTCAGAGACTGAGCATCAAAGTGTGTTTCAAAATACAGGGGAAGCCGGAGCAGGTGCCTCCTGAAGAGCGAGCCCAGAGTAGACGGTGGCCGGGGGATACTCAGTCCAGGAGTGTACTTACCCCTTCTCTCCCCTGTGGAGCCCTTCCTGAGAAACACAAGTAGTAAGAGATGGGCAGAGGTCAGAAGGGACACACCACACGAGTAGTTACATTTTAATATCTGGTAAACACCCCCAGAGAATTAGAAACTGTGCACATAGCCAGGGAGCAAAAAAAATAACAAACACACTGAAATTGTTAACCCCCCCCCACGCTTACACACGTACACCCTGTACCCACACACACACACGTGCACACCCATACACCCCTACCAGCACCCAAAACACAACTGGAATCTTAGGTTAAAAGTTAAAAGATAAAAGGTTACTTAAGGAGTAAAAAAAAAGACAGTTTGTGGCATCTGGAAAGGGGGCAGCGGGTACAGGAGTAGGAGCTGGGAGGGATAAAAGGTACAGTTGACCTCCATTTTTCTCAGATTCCATATTTGTGAATTTGTTTTCTCCCCAACATGTGTGCAACCCCAGAATCAGCACTCTATAGCACTCTCGCGGCCTTTGCTGACACGTGCAGGGCAGTGAAACCCTTGAGTTGGCCTGCGTGTCCCCAGCTGGGAGTGAACTATGTGACGGTCTCGGCTGTGTTTCATCCCTCATGCTGTTAACAAGAGTCCTTGTCCCTGTCCATTTTGTGCCACAATTTCTCCCATTCTTATGCTTTTTGTTGGTTCTTTGGTTGTTTAAAGGGACCCTCAAGCATAGTGCTAAGAAGGCTGTGATGTGTTTTATGGAAAAAAATGTGCCTGTTAAATATGCTTCATTCCAGCATGAGTTACAGTGTTGTTGGCTGTAACAGGTCAATGTTAATGAATCAACAATATATAGAGTGCCAAAAAAAATATGTACATTTTAAGAAAGGAGAAAGAGCCGTATTAAATTTGTAATATGGAAGTCACATTTGATTTCTGCAGTGACAGGAGGTGCTCAATGTGACTTGAATTCATCTTTTGTTATTGGCATTCATTGAGCGTTCCAAATTTAATACAGATTTTTCCTTTCTTAAAATGTGTATTCAGTTTTGGCACCCTCTGTATATTTAAAAAGATGTCATTCAACAGAAACACATGAGAATTAAGGTTATGTATTGATTGGTTGATGAAAATGTGATCAGAGGCTTGTAGGAACCTAACCCTATGTTTCCCCTGGGAGCAATAGTAATCCAGTGTTTGTGGTGACTTTATAGAACATAATTAGTGAATAACAAAAATCCATTGTATTTAAACATGGACTAGCAGGAAACACATCTAACTTACAATGGTAGTTGGCTTTGAGGGCTGAGATGTGGGGAAGGAAGCCAAGGGTTTTATCAATAGAGAGAAAGATATTTAAGTTTAAAAATAAATGTCACAAAATGTTAATTGAATGGTGCTAACATGGGTGTTTTTTTATTTTTAATTATTTAATTTCCTCAAGTAAAAAATCCCTAGAAGGAAGCATAGTTGGCAAAGAATGGCATAAGCAGGTGGTGGCCACTATTAAAAGTATGTTCCCACACACTTCAGTATACACATACTGAGAACTGAGTGTAACATCAGCTGTGAGGTAAGTACTAGTCAAAAGCTATAACTTGGAAAAGTGAATAACTACTATATGACCACAGCTGGTCCTAATACACGAGCATCCTTGTCTCAGCATTAATTATGGCACAGAGCTAGCATGATAAAGCTTGAAAGAAATCTTACAGATCTGCAGTCAGGAGATGCTGTTACTTGAAATTCTGGGGCATGGCGATTTGTTTCTGTCTAGCAACTGATACCATTTCACAGTAAAATTATAAAGCCATTTTGCTGTGTCAATTAGAAACCATAGCACCTGTAGCTTCTAAATCCCTCCAACAGATGTCATGGGATGTTTAGATACTCTGTTTCACAAAGCAACCAAGTATCAAGAAACTACATTTTTTTCTAATTATTTCAGTAATTAATATAGTTAAGTATAATCACAAAATACTTCTCTCCTCATGCAAAATGAAAAGAATACTATTTGCCACATGATTGAGAAAGATGAAGTGACCTGAAATGCCTAGCAGAAAAAAGCATCTGTGCCTGCAAAGTATCCCTTAGTAAACTAAAAGAACACTTGGAGATGCTGTAATTTAATGGGAAGAGGAGGGACTTTAGAAGCTAGACATGTGGCATGTAGCAACTTAGTGAAGGTGTTCTGATCCCATGCTAATTACTACCTGGCAGCACCACATAATTCCCTGCATTTAATCCCATTGGTTAAGCTGAGAGTCCCACCCCATTGCAAGCTGATCAATGTCTCTCTAATTGAACATTCCTAATTTATACCAAGTTTTTCTTTAGGAATTTTATCTTTTCATAAACCAAGGTTTATGGAACCTTAGTTCTAATGTGAAGGATGAATTAACATAGTTCAAGAATTTAATAAACATGGTTTGTCGGATACTAGTATATTCACTTTTTTAATTATGCAAAAGTATTTCAAGAGTTATCCTTCCCCATCAAATCACAGAAAAGCCTCAATTAACTAAAGCAAGGGGAAGAAATGATTGCTGTCATCTAATTATCTGAATTCTCAGATTGCTTAGGGTTTAAGCAGAAGTGTCCCCAAAATTTCTAAAATGTACCATACAACTTCTCGTCCTGTGTATAGAATACTACTGCTATTATAAGCATGCACCTAGTATTTATTGAAGATCTGTGGTATAACTGATACCATTAAACGCTGTTTACTCATTTATAATCTCATTAATAACAGCACTACGCAGTCAGGACTCAGGTGCCTATTTTAACTGCTGAGGAAGCCGAGGCGCACAAAGATTAGGTATAAAGAATGGATGTAACTTTCTGATGACTAAGTGAGTTCATCAATTTCTTATCATCATTTTCAACTTTCATGGTGCTATAATTTTCTGAAGAGGGTGACAGTATTGATCCTGGGGTATTGATCCAGAGCCATGGTCTGGAATTTTGAATGAATTTTTGCCACTAGAATGCTTTATTGCCTTTTATCTCTTCATCTCCAAAGAGGACAGGGCAGTAGTTAACTACTAATACCAGTTAATGGTTCCTTAATATATGACAGTTGCCCACATTACTGTTCTTTTGGTCAAAATTAAGCATGTGGCATGCAGCAACTTAGTGAAGGGGTTCTGATCCCATGCTAATTACTACCTGGCAGCACCATATAATTCCCTGCGTTTCATCCCATTGGTTGCGCCCCATTGCAAGCTGATCAATGTCTCTCTAATTGAACATTCCTAATTTATGCCAAGTTTTTCTTTAGGACTTTTATCTTTTCATAAACCGAGTAATGGCAAATTATAGTTTATGAAAATTACAAATGACCTCCAGTTTGACTTAATTCCTTTTTATTTTTGACCAAAAAGAGTCAAAGGGTCTGAGTTTTAATTCCATTTCCTTTAATAAAGAAATACCTGCTGAGACCAAATCACCTTACTGTCACTGGTGTCCAACACTTCCACATTGTGACTGACCATCTGCTTCTAAAGCCATCTCCTAGTTTCTTTGGGCATAAACTTACAACCATTTCTTAAAAATGAAGTCCACATTCTGCTTTGAAGATGGAAATAAACAAACATTGAAATAGGACAGAAAGACTTCAGGCTTGAAGGATGCTATAGGAAAATGCATTGTATCATTATGAAAGTGTACAAAATGCTTGGAAACCACAATAATAAAACATCACTATTAGTAAGTGGGTTTATTGACATAACTGAACAATGTATAACATTTATTCATTTCCCACTGAAAGATTTTCCAGTGTTATGAGTAGAACTTAGATCCAAGCATTAAGCATTTTCAGCAATGTTCTACAAGCAGAAAAGGTGGGTCGTATGCAGAACCAGAAGCCTTTTCCAGAATTGCAATGGGACTCAATATTATCTTGCTGCACAAAAGAGACAATTAAGAGATGCAATCTTGTAATGAATGAAAAAAGTCACAAGCACAAAAGGTGCCTGATTGAAACCTGCAGGTTGAAAATAAGAGTGAATAACTCCACCTGTAGCAATGAACTCTGAATCTAAAACAAGCCTGGCAGCAAACTAAGAATGACAGTCTATTTCCTGTGCTTTATTAAGTTTTGGCCCCACAGATAAGCCTGCCAGTAAAGCAGCTATAGTTTAAGTGGTTTGGACATTTATTCATCTGAACATAAACAAAAATCAACTCATTTAGATCCTTGGGTCCCTTTTCTAGGACAAACATAAAAGCAGTGAACTGGGGTGAAGGACCCCTGGTTGTGATGGATTCCCTGAGTCATCAGGACCCTCAGGGGCTTACGGCCCTAAACAGAAGATTTGCCGTTAGCCTCAGCACCATTGTGTGGCCTCCACGGTACCCCACTGCCAATAAATCCATAAGCACAGTGAACAGAACCACGGTGTCCACCTTCTTAGTGACTGCATTTTTAGACCATACATAAAGTAATGTAAACCAAACCACTATATTTAGTGATTAACATGTACTTCATAAATATCAGGGAACAAAAAGCATCCTAAATAGCTGAAAATGACCAAACAAAATAAAGCAGCTTAGTCCTACATTTAAAACAAAAACATTTAAAAGAAATACTGCAAAAATTAGCTAAAAGATAAGATTTAATAACATAGTGAAACACTAGGTTGTGGAGGGATTAATTGCAAAATATATAATTATTTCACAGTGAGATTTAAGTACTCATAACAATTTTCTAATTTTAGTAGACAAGATGCCCATTGATATACTTTTTTTCACATTTGTTTTCCATAATTTCTTCCTCTCTATCCTACACAGAAAGACACTAATGTGATCAAACATTATACTATCAGTTGATAATCACCTTTTGTTTCCCTATTAGGAAATTATCTTTAATCACTTAGCTGCAACTCAAGCGAATCAGGTCACAGTCAATTGTGTGTCACTGATAAAAACGCAAGAAGTACCACAGTCACATTTATTACAATCTAAACACACTGTCACAGATGTGGTAAGTGAACTAAAACTCTGGAGTTCCCAAGAGGGTCATCAGTTACATATACATTCTTTAATCAAATCTGGCATTGAAATGTCCTTTTCCATATATAAGTTTAAAGGAAAACAAAATTAAAAAGCCACAGGAGCAACCCTGACAGAGAAGTCTTGGATGCAGCCTTCTCCTGAGAAAGTATGTAATCTTAGTGATTCTCAAAGTCAGCAAATGTTCCTGTACTGTTAATGTTAAAAGGGAAATAGTCGAACATTTCAGTCCAACTAAAACAATCCTTGAGTGTATGGGTCAGTTTGTTAAATGTTAGAGCTCTTCACATTGTTGAAAAAAAATTGCGTCTCATTATTTAAACTTTAAGGTATCCTGAATGCTCTACCAGCCAACACAAATGAGTTCCTTGGACAGTGTGTTAAACTTTACCACCTGTTTATATCACACTTCTTGGCAGAGACCACCAGACCAGTGGAGTCAGTTGCCAAGCCTCCTTTGTAATGGTAATAAGTTCCTTTTTCCTTAAATAGAAACAAAATCCCTCTGTTTGACACTGGACAAACAAAAAGCATGCACCCAGACCTCTTTCAGGCCATGTTGGGGGCACAAGCACCCTTTGCTACCCCCCAAAAGAACAGGCTGTTGCATTGCAATGCCACGAAAACCATTCCCACAGCTATGCCAAGTTCTCCACCCACAGCACACTACCACCCACGTGTCCCTTTTTCCCAGGCCACCAAGTACTATCCATTTATTTCATCAGTAAGTACGGAGAATTAGGATTTGGCTCCCGAATTGGCCCTCTGTCCCCTACCGCCTCTCGGTGAAGCTGACAAAAAGTGGGGAGAAGGTTTGATAAAGTAGGGGTTTCCCCTGAGGTGGGCTGGTGGG
Organism: Arctocebus calabarensis; assembly: GCA_963573935.1. Classification (NCBI taxonomy): domain Eukaryota; kingdom Metazoa; phylum Chordata; class Mammalia; order Primates; family Lorisidae; genus Arctocebus; species Arctocebus calabarensis. Next base: position 7,618 of record CAUYON010088590.1, read on the forward strand.
CCTACGGAGAGACGGCTCCTCAAAGCCTGTGAGATGGTCCCTACACGCCAGGAGGCCCTGGACCTAGTCTGCAAATCGCTGCAGGAGATGGTCCTCCCGCCTCAGGCTGCCGCCGGCACCGCCGCCAGCACTGTCCATGAAGCGGTCGCTGGGAAACTCAATGAGGTCTGCCTGGCTGAGCGCGCACACAGTAGTGCGCGGCCGGTGCGACTGGAACCCTGAGAAGTCTGCGGACACACCGGTGCCCATGGAGCGCAGGGGCCGTCGGGTGGAGTACATGTGGCGAACGTGGACCGGGGCCCCACCCTTCCGCCGGGCCCGCAGCTTCCTCCGCAGCCAGCGAGACGCCCAGGCAGCCAAGGCCAGGAGCACCAAGAGCGCGTTGACGGTCAGCAGGGCCAAGGTCAACAGCTGGTAGTCGACGCTGCCCCGGCTCCCGGCCTCCGGCAGGGTGACCAACCCCGCGCAGTGGTCCCGGGGGGCCACCGGGCAGACCCTGCCCCCGAGCACGCCCTCCACGCACACTAGGTAGGGGGTGTCCCCGCGCAGCTCGCGGAGCGTGGCTGAGTCGCTGCGCTCGGGCAGGTAGACGAAGCGGTGGAACTTGGGCTGCTGGCCAAAGCGGTCGAAGAGCAGGCGGAAGCGCGCGCCGCCCAGCGGCCGGGGACTGCGGTGCTCGCGCACGGCCCAGCGCACCGAGGCGCTGTCAGCGCCCACTGCCTCCACCGTCAGGTTGCACAGGATGAATTTGTTGAAGTCGCAAGGGTCGGACACCAGCGGCGGCAGACCGACCCCGCCGTCGGACTGAGCCGCACTGTCCTGCTGCTCTGCGGCCAGGCGCTGCTTTGCCACGCGCTGCCAGGGCTCCTGGGGGGGCGATGTCGCAGACCCGTGTGCCGCCGTGGCACTGGGCTCCACGTGGGCGGGATCGGCCCGGGTCGGACGTCCCAGCTTGGGCTTCTGGTGTAGGTCCAGGGGATGTGGACCTAGACCTGCGGCGGCAGGCGCGGACGGGCCGGGCTGCTGGAGGCCGGGGCCCCTCCTGCTCAGCCTGAGGGCGCTCCTATTGCCCACGAACCCCCTGGCGGCCCCATCCCAGGCCACGCCAGTTAGAAATCGCCCCCGCTGCTGGGACCGAGGCCGCAGCAGCAGCTCCTCTGTGAGATCACCTTCAGGGGTCGTCATCTTCTCCCCCGCGGCTGTGGGTAGGAGTCGTCGCCTGCCTTCGGTGGTCGGGGAAGCTGAAGGCAACGGATCCACGCAAGACCCGTTTTGCAGCAGCTGGTCATCCAGATAGTCCAGGTATTTGCCCCGCAGGGCCGGGGGATGGCGACACTGCACGAAGACAGTGAGGAGTCGGCCCTGCGAATGCCAGTCGCCCATCCAGCGCTTCAGGCCCCGCAGCCGGCAGTCGCAGGTCCAGCCATTACCGTCTAGATCCAGCCGGTAAAGGGCTGGACTGGCGGCGAAGATGTCCCCGGAGAGAGCACTGAGGGCATTATCGCGCAGGCTGAGCTCGCGCAAACGGCCCAGGCGGCCAAAGGTGGCGGGGTGCAGGGCGGACAGTTCGTTGCTACTCAGGTCCAGCGCCTCCAGGCTGTGCAGAGGCTCCAGCAGCGCCGTGGGCAGCTGGCTCAGCCTGTTGCCCTCCAGGCGCAACTCGCGCAGGGCCTCCAAACCCCAAAAGGCCTCTGGCGCGAGGTGTGAGAGCTGGTTGCCCCTGAGAGAGAGCAGGCCTAGGCGAGGCAGGTGCTGGAAGACGCGCGGCCCAAGGTGTTGCAGGCTGTTAGCCGAGAGGATGAGGGTGGCCAGTGAGCGCAGCGGTGCGAAGGTGGCCGCATGGCGCAGGGAGGGCTGCAACTGGTTGGCAGAGAGGTTGAGGAAGCGCAGCTTGCCCAACTGGGTGAAGGCGTTCTTGCCCAAAAAGCGGATCCGGTTAGATTCCAGGTGTAGATAGAGCAAGTTGCCCAAGGGGGCGAAGACTGCGTCTGGCAGCGCCCCCACGGCGTTTCCGTCCAGCCGCAGCTTGACCAGACTCTCCAGGCCCTCGAAGGAGCCCCGGCTGAGGCGGCCGATCTCATTCCCGTTGGCATAGAGGATGCGCAGCTTGCGCAGCGGGGCCAGCGTGCCCGGGGCGAGCGTCTGCAGGAGGTTGTTCCCCAGGTAGAGCTCCTCCAGTCGCGAGAGCTTCTCGAAGGTCTTGGGATGGAGAGAGCGGATCTGGTTGTACTGCAAGTCCAGCCGTCTGAGCTGTCCCAGGCGGTGGAAGTCGAAGGCAGTGATATTGGTTATGAAGTTGCCGCCGAGGCTGTAAGTGAGCACGTCGTGTGAGCTTGGCAGAGAGCTGGTTTTGGGCACGGCGCGGAGCCCCCTGTTGGTGCACAGGAGATGCTGGGGGTGCTGGCAGTCGCAGCGCTCCGGGCACACGGGTTCGACCCGCGGCGGGAACGCGAAGCAGCCGCACACCAGCAGCAGAAAGCGCACGGCCCGGGCAGCCTCCATCGCCGCCCGCCCTGCGTGCTGCGGCCGGATCGTCCTCTTGGCCTGCTGGCTCTGTGTCTCTTCTGCATTCCCCTTGGCCTGGCCGGAGTGGCTAAATGGCCTCTTTCGGACTTCGCTGCGCCGTCCAGCCCCTCCTCCGCCCTTTGTCTGGTGGCTGGTCCAGGTCTCTGCAGGCGGGCTTCGCCCGGCCAAGTCAGGAGGCGCAAGGCGCTCTGCGAGCCCCGGGTGCTACTTGTTGCATTTCTGCAGAAAACTGCTTCCCCGAGTGCGTCGGGGGGCGGAGGAGGGAGCAAGACCTGGCGCTTTTGTTTGCAGCGGAGTCGGGAGAGCTGGATTCCCTGGCGCGGATTCTCCCCGCCGAGCGGATTCCCCAGCTGCAGGCGGGAGCCCTTCCAAGAGATCCTCAGGGCGCAGCTTGGCCGCTGGGCCCCGGCGCCTCGCCCCCCGCAGCCGGAGCCTCCTCGCTCGCGGTCCCGGATCCGGAGCGCGGCCCCCGTGGAACAGCCCGGGGAACGCCCAGGCCGCGTCCGGAAGAGACCCGAGTCGGCGAGTAGCGAGCAAACCAGGCAGAAATTCGTTCTTCCCACCCTCTGCCCCCGGGGACGCAGGCGGAGAAAGACGAGACGGCGGAGGGAGGACAGACCCTGGCAGGGGGAGGAGGAAACGCTAAGTGGCTCCGCGTCTGGTCAGCCGGAGCCGGGGACGCCAAGTGAGAAAAGTAGGGATTAAAAACAGCTGTATGGGTCGGACTCGCAAGGCTGGGGGCGGGGGAGGATTACCGGGCGGGCAAACGGGATTTGCAGACAGAGACCTTTTTATTTTAGACGAGCACACCAGCTGCTTCTGAGCAGTGGGAGCACGCCTCGCCTAGTTCGTTTCAAGTCACTTGCTCTTCCAGGTGCCACCCTGACGGAAGTTTGGGCAGCACGAAGTCTGCCAGCATTCTACAGGAAGTTTGGGGACTCATAAGATTGCCTTCAGAATCTGGCTGGAGGGTGGGGGGCTACCATCAGAAGGGGCAGATTAGGTAGAGTAGGTCTGTTCCTGTTTGTACCCACCGGCCCCTTTTAGGTGTCTGAACTCAGCTTGATCTTGCCGTAGGCAAGAGCATGAAGCAATCTCAGAATTGGTTCTGCCACCGTGAAAGTGTCCCCCTGAGATTTTGGTCTCATTAATTCTTATCCAGTCTTAGAGCCCTTTGGGTAGTCTCTGCATGTGTGCGTTTGTATATACATATAGTAACCTTCACAGACCTCTTGACAGATCGCTCCCTGCAGGGCCACCCACTTTATGCGTGGGCTTGCAGTGATCTCCATTGTCGTTAAGCCCAACAGTTCTCAGGCCTAGCGCGCTTGGGGAAGTATTATCATTATCAACAGAGAATGGAGCATTTAATCAGTGGCTCCTTGGGGGCAGGCCCTGCTAGGAATGAGACTGGGCAAAGGGTACCTGTTAATTAATGTTTATTTATGCAAATTTTCTTACTAAAAATAAGGACCCTCCCCCCACCCACTCACCCCACGTGTTTCGAAAATATAATTTTTTCAGGACCTAGTCTATGCAAGGGTGGAAAATTAAAGGAAAGCTGTAGGTCCTCACCTCAAGAGATTGACCATCTCTAGTGGAAGGTGCATTGAAAGGTCAAGTAATTTAGGGCAGTGATATGATAAAATCACAAAGATGCAAATGACTTTTAATGCTGCTAGTGTTTGTCAGGCAGTAATTGCCTCTATTAGCAATTAATATAGGCAAGTTCTGAATTTAGAGAAATCTGGGATCTTTGGCAGGGTGGTCAGTGAAGACTTCATGGGTGATAGGGACCTTAGCTTTGCAGGGAGATGGGTCCAAGTGGAACACAGAACCAGGAGAGAAAAGCTGAGGGATGGAGCTCAGGAACACCCCCTGAGGGGCACCTGGCCTGAGAGCGTGGGGAGGCCTCTCTACAAGGGAAGCCTGGTGGGGAGTTGGAGAGGTGAGCGGTATTACCTAGATGACAGGGGGCAGGCGCTCAAGGACAGGGAAGCTGGGAACACCTGCAGGCTTAGGAACGCTAGATCTTCTATCTGCACCTTTGGGGGAGATATATTGACATTTGTATTCTTTAACAGTGTCATACAGCCTAGCTTGTCAAGGACTTGAAACAAATATTTCTTTATTGCCCTTTAAGGGCTTCAGCTGGCAGTTGATGTAATCATATTTGTACTGCGACATCAACAGGAGTCTCTGCCTAAATAAACAGCACAGGTGCTAAACAAAGAAAATGTTGTCTACCCACCTCTTGCCTTGGAAGTCCTCGAAATCTGTGCTAGTCATATGTGTGAGACGCGTGGATAGAATATCCAGACCAGGGTATCCACTTATTAAACATACATAGGCATTGTATAGATACTGAGTTTATACCACCCTCGAACCAGGGCAATGTGGGCTCCAGCCCTGGACCTTAGTTTTAGAGAGCTGTGTTCCATTCCTCCTCTGGTGTGTCACCCCCCATCCATGCTCAGGGTTCCCTACCTAAATCTGTGTGGGCCTTTTCACCATCTTTTCTCCCCGGGGCCAATCAGGCCTCAAGTTCATATACTGTTAGGGTGGAGGGAAGACCAAGGGGCAGCTGTAAAAAAAGAATCTGGAAATGTGGGCTGAGGCTTCCATTAGGAGGCGCCTGGTTACTCAAGAGCCAGAGCTGGGAAGGGGAGTGGTGGGACCTCCTTTGGCACTCTGAGCCCGGGCTTTCAAATGGAGGCAGGCCTGCCCCTATGTAGCATTTTGGGGAGGGGAGAAAGTACAAGGACTTTGATATAGAAACAATAGGGAAAAAATTACAGGAGTTCGAAGGAAAGCATTTTTTAGAAATGTAAATTCTACTTTATTATAACAGGCCTAACTTTCTATAAAAAGCAGTGTTTTTTAGTAAAAGCAAAGTCATAGCTGTCCCTAGTTAAAGTGACCCTCTCTTAACTGTAGAATGGCTTTGTTTAATGGAGGATCCAGGCTTGACTTGTTTCCAGGAGATTGAAGTATTGATTACACTTAAGGGTATAATCTGCATTATCACAATTGGGAATCCAAGAAGGAATGCAGTTCATGAGAGAAACAGAGCTTTGTCATTTTACTTTTAGAAAGCTTGCACTTTAACTCTGAGGTGCACCTGGAGGTAGTTCCAGAGGTCAGAAGCAGGAATGAGTTTGGGCTGGCCCTCTGACACAGAAATGTGGTGTAAGGGTTCTCAGGCGTTCTTGCACAGGCATGGAATCCTCTTGGGCTTGCCAGGATTGTATACCTGTGTCTTCCCAAGCAACCTGTGCTTCCTTTGAACTTCAGCCACTGAGGCATGAAGAATTCCAGGCCATGTCTTCAGCAGCCCCTGCTGGCAGGAGTCGGCCCAGGCACTGCCCGGGTGCAGGATAGGTTGGGGAGAGGAGAGCTCTGTCTGGCTCCTTCCTGTACTGGATGGGGGAGGTGTTTCCTGGAGCTGACTGGGGGCAGCCTGAGGGGATGGCAGCTGTTTCCTCACCTCCTGTGAGCCAACCCCTGACATGCAGTATGCCCCTGACACAGATGAAGTAGGAAACGGGAGAGTCCCCTGTGGTCCCTTGGCATGTTATCAAATGACCCCCAAAGTTGTCTCTTTCCTTTTAAATGAGCTGCATCTTCACTCCAGCCTGAGAGGCAAATTTCTTTTCCTTGAGGATCAGGAATGAGAATGAGATAACTGCTAGTTTACAGAGTATCTGCCAAGTCTCCATTTCCCCCCTTTGGGAAATGCAAGAATGCAGGTCCCTGGCTAGGTACCAGCCTTATTAAATCAGAATCTCTGGGCAGCAAAGCCACAATATCTGCATTGTAAGTTCCCTGGGTGACTTTTACACTTGTTCAAATTTGAGAAAACTGATAGGCAATACTTGGGAATGCCTGTCTATGATTGGCTGATCATGTTATAATAACAATGGAAATACAGTAATAACTAGAATTTGTATAGTGCTTATTGTAAAGGGCCAGGCAGTGATCCAAGTGCTCTACATAAAATAACGCCATTTATTTCCATAACTACCTTGTAAGGTAGAAATGATTATCATCCCCCATTTTACAAAGGAATTTGTTAAAAATAAAGCATCCTAGGCCCACCCCCAGAGAATCTGTTTCAGATCCTTCAGAATAGGACCTAGAGATTTTATCTATTAATAGTGTTTCCCCAGATATTGTCTGGTGAGGACCCAAGCTTGGGAACTACTTAATCACTCTTCTAAAGGGTTTATTGAGACATTTCAGTATCTCCTCTGCTAGGATGGGGGGTATAGGGGGGCGGAGAATAAGGCAAGGCCCATACCTTCAGGGAAGATAATGACAGTGAGCACCATGCTGTAATAGCAATTGTCTTTTGAAAGGAAAATAAGAAAGAACTAAAATCTTCGTGGGAAGTTAACACTGTATGTGTGTCGGACCATTTACAGCGTGCACCCTTCCAGCATTCTAGGTTTTTATGTCTAAGGAAAATCCTTATCCATCACTTCAAAGAAGCCTAATTAAGTGAAACCAACAGTATAAACAAATTGTGTATCTCTAAGGACTACAGTGAACTTGAGGGCCTTTCTGGCAAGCTAGAAAAAAAAGACAGATGTTGACTGAGCATAATGACTTAGGAAATAAGGCAAATCCACATGCTGTTTATGGTTACAGTATGGAGTTTGTTTCTATCTAACTGAAATTTTATAGCAGAAATATAATGTTGTCTTCCCCCAGAATGGAATTGAGTCAGTAGCCTAAGGAAACGCTCTAGGTATAAAAGTATCTCTTATTTTTGAGTACTAAAATATTTGCCATCGCTGAGAACCAGACCTATAGAAGTATTTTATTGCACAACTTTCTCCTATTCTTTTATTTGGATTTCTACACACTACACTAATGACCTTTAATCCATTGGCCTTGTTTTATTTCATTTATGTGGCACTCAGGAACTGCTGTTGCATGTCCGAGCTTTGTTTCAAGAAACAAAGAAAATAAACAAAAATGTAAAACATTTGTTATCTTTAGGTGGTGAGAAAATAAATAATTGTGCTACTTTTTGTACCTAAATAAGGTACAAATACCATGTATTTCTTTGGAATTATTGAGAACTTTTTTTTTTTTTTTGAGACAGAGCCTCAAGCTGTCACCCTGGGCAGAGTGCCGTGGCATTACAGCTCACAGCAACCGCCAATTCCTGGGCTCAAGCGAGTCTCCTGCCTCTGCCTCCCAAGTAGCTGGGACTACTACAGGCGCCCGCCACAACGCCCGGCTATTTTTTTTTTGTTTGTTTGTTTGGATTGCAGCCGTCATTGTTGGTTGGCGGGCCCAGGCTGGATTCGAACCCGCCAGCTCAGGTTTACATGACTGGCGCCTTAGCCCGCTGAGCCACAGGCGCCGAGCCAAGAACTTTTTTTTTTTTTGGCAGTGTTTTTGCCCGGGCCAGGTTTAAACCCACCACCTCCAGCATATGGGGCTGGTGCCCTACTCCTTTGAGCCACAGGTGCCACCTTATTGAAAACTTTTTGAATCTAATATCTCTGGTTTTGATATTAGATCTAAATCTCATGAGAGAATTAAGGTGAGGAGTATTCAGTCCATATCCACAATTTGGAGGAGAGGATGCTAAGAACAAGAAGGGTTAGCTAACTTCCAGAATGATTTGCCACTAAAATGTTAGAGTACAGACCATGATCTAATCTGCTGGCTGCTGACTGTGGTTTTTACAGATGAACATCAGTAGGGCTAGCCATTGATATATGCCTGAAAGTGTTAGTAATGAGGCTGGTTTGGGGTGATATTCAAATCAGGTTTAGGCCTTGACTGGTAAAGGAGGATGGCAGCCATGAACAGCCAGCCCCACTGCGCCAGTGCCCTCAACTGCAAGTAGAGTCCCCTGTACTTGGTTACACTTTCTAAATGGTGCTTTAGATATATCTTTTTTTCCCTTGATAATGACATTATTACAAGCAATTTGTATAAAGCTTGGGCACAATCATTTGCAAGCATGAGAAACACCCAGTGTTTTCCTGGGTCCAAGTGCTTCATATTGGAAACTTGGATGGAGGCCTGTTTTTCTTGCCCATGTTTGTCACAGTCACTCAGAGTTAACAATAGAACATTGATGAGAGGGTGAAGATGATCGACTCTCACTAAACACCAGTTTTGTTTTCAATTTGTGCATTGAAATTGTCTCCCTTGCTGTTCAGTGGGCTGACAAATATATTTGAAGGGAATTCTTTAAAAATTACTATTTTTCTTACAATTTGATCTTATTTGTTAGTAATTAATTGTTAAAAATATTCATGGGGGGCGGCACCTATGGCTCAAAGGAGGAGGGCGCTGGCCCCATATACCAGAGGTGGTGGGTTCAAACCTGGCCCTGGCCAAAAAAAAAAAAAAAACAAACCTGCAAAAAAAGTATTTATGGGGGAGCACTTCTACCTCTTCTGAAAAGTATTGACTGATAGGCTTAGCAACTGATCTTGCAAATTTTGCAAGATTTATTGTATATCAAAACCTGGATGTACATGGGTCTGTTGTGCCCCTCATCCCCCAGAGCTTCTGATGTGTCCATATTCTAATGCCACTCTGTAGGGCTAAAATAAGGGAGGCAGTTTTATACTCATGCAACTGAAAGCCATGGCTCTATCCTGGAAAGAAACATTCTGTCAGTCTCAGTAATGGAAATAATCTTGGACAGTTAAATAATTGACCATATGCAGTGGAAATACCCTAAAAGTGTTTGCAGATTTCATCAAAAGGCCAAATCATTTTTTACTTAAGACCAGGAACATGGCAGGAAAGGAAATTAGAGGAAGGAACCAACCATCCCCTTTTCAGAGTCTCTGTAATTTTCTATGAAGATTTGCACTTTGATTATGCTTAGTAACACCATATGCTGGAGTGGAACACAAGATCAAAGGCTCCAGGCACCGCTTTGGAGCTCTTGCGGTAGGTAGGATCAAATATTTATGTTGGTGGAATGTTGATAAATCCATAAGGACACCCCCTCAGCCTCCCATTCATCCCTACTTCACTTCCAAAATATAATCGAGAAATCTCAAACATGAATGCTTTTAGCATCTTTTTCAATGTCTGTTGCAATATGTTAGAAAAACGAAAAAGTTACCACTTGGATATTTGGAACTGAAGAGTTTTCGAAAGTTAATGTAAATGGTCACGTTTTATAGTGTGTGTGGCCTTAGAAATTTGTGGAGTAAGGTTTTGCTAAACACTGCTCTTTGCTGGTGAGAGTGTAGATATTTTTCTTCATTCTTTTTGCTGCAATCAAAAATTTATAGTTAAAAGTCCTTGGTAAAAATGTATGTGATGCAATCTATATCCTCTCTAGCTTTGTCTGTTGCCCTGCTATGTCCTTCTTCCTTTGTTACAAATAGTCTTTCTTAGAAACCTTTAAAAAAATCAATCTTGGTAATAGAAATAACCTTGGATAGTCAAACAATTTGCTGCTTGCAGTGTACATACCCTAAAAGCATTTGCAGATGTCATAAACTAGCTACGTGGTGTGTATGAGATGATAGGAATATGGCGTCCACTTATTATGTTTCTGCCCTTCAGCCACATTGCATTCTCTCTGATCAGTTGTTCATTTTCTCATTTATAAAAAGGGATGGTTCATACTTCCCCAGTGTAAGAGTTTTGGAAAATATATGTGAGAGAGCTTAGAATATGAAAACAGGATTATTGCTAACACCTCAACATTCTACATATGTTCTCAATGAGAACCTGAGGTCCTTGAGGGCAGGATCAAGCCTTTTGCATAGGCTTGATGTCCTCTGTAACACCCAGCACAGGGTCTGTTCTGAAATTGTAGATCTTTAAGAACCGCGAGGCTAAGCAAAAGACAAAGAAGAGGAAGCTGCATTCCCAGGTAACTGGCTCTTCTGTCCAACTTTCCTGTAGGTTCTGTTTCCATCTCTTCATGGTTTCATTCTTCTCCAGGCCACCTGGGCCCACAGTGCACAGTCTTCAACGCAGGCGCCCTCTGGACAGCTGCGCAGGCAGGCCAGCTCCGAAGTCACTGAGTTCACCCCACAAATCATTTGACTATGCTGAACATTCATTTCTTATTCTATAAAGTGACGTCCCTGATGATACATCAGTGTTTTCTTGTAATCATTTATGTCCTTGAGAAATGAAAAGATTATGTGCAAAGAAAAGGATGAGGTATTGTGGTCAGGTTTGACCCTCAATACCGTGTCTCGGCTTTAGAGATACATAGTACAGGGTAGCACATTCAAGCCTTTGAGAAATCCTGCAGAAAACAAAGAAATAGGGGAGGGGCAGGAGTACTGTTGACCTGGCTTGAGAAACCCTGGATTAAATGCTCCTGAAGATCCTTTCTAGCTTTAAACAGTAACGAATCAATTCCATTTCTTCAGGGGAACATTATTCATTTCATTTATTTAATGATTCAACTCTTTAAATATGGTATTTTATTTAAAATCTCCACATTCTGAGGTGGAAGGTGCCTTTCTATGTTGTGCTTGACTGATTCAACAACTCATGGTATCCAGCTGGTTTAATATTAATCCACAGTCAGCAAGACGATATTTACTGAAGTTGTCTCTAGTCTCCCAGAGTCCTGGAAAGCTTCTTTGCTTTGTCACCCAGCTGTCAGACCAGTGAATTATAAGACTTTTCTTTCCACCAGGACGCAGGTGTTAGAACCCCGTACAGTAGCTGAAAGTAACATCTGGCATGTTGATGATTCTGGTCTACATCACTGTTGACTCTTCAAAAGTTTTATTTAGCCATCATGCTAGCACTGAAGGGGTATTTCCTGGGAACCTAGCCATTTGGGAAGAATCTCAGTAGTGAAATCCTCAGGCTAAAATTACTCTAGTATTACTGGGTGTAAGAACCCCATTGATAATCAGTATGTGACTCTCATTATTCCCTGAGGTTATGGCATGTAAGTACCAGCTTAACTAAAATTCCAGGGTGGTTTTCCATCTGAAACAGGTGGCTACAAACACCTGCCAGAATAATAACTATTAATAACTAGCATTTACAGAATGTTGACCATGTGCCAGGCACAGTTATAAGCCCTTTACAAGTATTAAATCATTTAATCTCCCAACAACCCCGTGAAGAAAGTAGAGCAATTATTAGTCACATTTCATGGATAATGCAATTAAAGCAAAGAGAGCTTAAATAATTGGTACAAGTTCACACAGCTAGTAAGGGAAAGCTAAGTTCAGCTTAGACTTGAACTTGTGTTTTGTGAAAATTGTTATGCATACTTCTCGTCTGAATCTTTGACCACAGTGTGTTTGTCATTGCTAGAGTCACTTTTTGATAAATAATATTTTCCAGAATAAGTCTTCTGCCCTTTCATACACATTGTTTGAACTATAGGATTTTAAATATGATTCTTTCTGTGAAAAAGTTCCAAGCTTCCAATTCCTATCTACGTATATCATTTGGCCTTCATTCTTCTAATAGGGGTGTATTCATGAGCTCCAGAATATTACCGTGTACTGTATTACTTTCTCCTCCATCATCATACTTATTTTTAAAATGAAGATAGCTTTTTGTTATTTTATAAGAAATGTATATGCATTGTGGAAAGTCAGAAAATACAGATAAACAATAAGATTATAAAAGATCATAATCCTGGATGTTACCCCTTCAAAGTGATCTTTGTAATCCTCAGACCCTGTGAATGAATACATTAGAGTCTGTGGCAGAGAGAAATTAAGGTGCTGATGGAATTAAGGTGGGTATCTGTTGACCGTAAAATAGGGAGATGATCCCAGAGTGTTGAGTGGGCCCAGAGAAATCACAGGATCCTTAAAAGTGGAAGAGGGAGGTAGAAGAGAAGTTCAGAGAGACGCAGTGTGAAAAAGGCTTGGCCAGCCCCCATGGCTTTGGAGATGGAGGAGGGGGCAGTGAAACAGGAAGTGCAGGCAGCTTCAAGACTGGAAAAGGGAAGGGAATGGATTCTTCCCTCACCCTTCCAGAAAGGAACGTAGCCCTGCCAACACCTTAATTTTACGTCTTTGAGGACTGTGTCAGACTTTTGACCTACAGAGCTGTAAAATAGTAAATATGTATTATTACAAGCCACCAAGTTTTTTGTAATATGTTACCGCAACATTAGAAAATTAATGTATCCACCAACCAGTAATTAAAACACTGATGTACGAGGTGTGACAATTAAGTTCTGGAACACATCCTAGAAAAAGTGGGGAACTATGTACCCATGCCAGTGCCTCGTCCACTCATCAAAGTGATTTTGGAACTCTGGAATGGCCATCAGAGCTTTTGTCATACTCCCCTTGATACCTTGAATGTCATGAAAATGTCCTCTTTTCAATATTTCCTTTATATTCAGGCAAAGAAAAAAGTAATTGGGGGCCAGATCTGGTGAGTGTTCCAATACAGTTATTTGTTTACTAGCTAAACTCCTTCACAGACAGTGCTGGTGCATTGTCATGATGCTAGTGCCATGAGTTGTTGGCCAAGATTTTCAGTTAACCTTTTCCTGTTTCTCTATTGATGTTTACTTGGTCTGCTATGCTTCCCACAGTCAGCGGATGACTTTGACACACAATTTAATGAAGTTTTGCAATGTTTTTATCCATCATCATTATGGCCCATCCTGGCCTGTCTTCATCAGTGATGCTTTCCCTCCCCTCAGAAAAACATTTAATTCATTTGTACTGCCATTTTCTTCAGAGCATTATCCCCATAAACTTGAATTAACATGTTCCTGATTTCATTTCCACTCTTGCCAAGTTTAACAAGAAATTTACTGATGTTGGTTGCTCTAATTCAAGCTCCAACATTTTTGTGATGTACATAAAACAACACAACAAGAACACACAGCACGACATGCCCCATGTCAACATGAACATAACTGTGAGACACTGATATGCCCAGTTATAAAACTTTGCCAAGTTGTTTGTTCATTCCTGCCAACATAAACACACAGTGGCAAGTTCATGAACTTAATTTTCAGACATCAGATATATTTCCAGATCTTTTTATTGCACACATATATGTAGATTTTTTTTTAACTAAAATGAGATAATTTTGTAAACTGCATATTTTCTTTTGCTATTTCTCTTTCCCTGTCAACAAATTTTCCTTGTATCAAATCCCTAGATCAGAGTCAAATTATCCTGATTATTCCCCAGATGTCCCCCTAAAGTGGGCTTGTCCAAATTGGGATTTAGGTCAGAATAATGCATTTTATCTGGCTTGTATATAATGCTTAGGTATTAAAGCAGTCCTTTCTTCAATCTCCTAATTTTTCTGCATAACTTTTGACTTCTTCATGTTTTCCAACTTAGCTTGTTCCTTTCCCCCCTGTATTTCCTATAAATCAAGAGTAGAATCTAAGAGCTCAAGTGATTCGTGTTACTAAATTTAGTCTAGAGTACATCTTGGGCATTGTTGTGTACTTCATTTGGTGTTCTATAAGATCATGCCTGAGCAAGAGTGAGACCCCAACTCATAAAAAAATGAAAAACCCAGCCGGGCACTGTGGTTTCTGGAGGCTGAGGCAGCAGGATGTCCACATCAAGTCTGAGGTCCCAGTGAGCTGTGACGCCATCGCGCTCTGCTCAGAACATAGGGCAGGACTCTGTCTCAACAACAGCAACAACAACGAAAAGGGAAGGAAATGAAAAAAATACAATATAAGCAAGGAAATAAAAAAAAGAGCATCTCATCTAGTTTCTGCCATTACTGAAGCTCAGATTATCTGTATGACTCCATTTATATGAAGTTCTAAAACTGACAGTGCTGATCTGTGGTGATACCAGAACAGCTTGCTGCATAGTGAGGTTTTTCCTTCTGTAACCAGAAGATGTTTTATGTGGAGGTACTTTACCACCATGAAGATGGTAGATTTCTCCTCAACCATTCACATAATGGTCAAATCCATTCAACAATTCTTGTCTGAATTACAATTCATGAGAAACTGCAAAATGGTGACTTTTCTAATGTTACCACTTTGTTTACATTTATTAAATCCCTTTCCCTAGGGTAAACCCCAATCAACAAGATCCATTGATTATCCTGAGAACATTTTGTACTGGAAAGCAAGATAAACACTTCTTTCTTTAATCCCTTCAGAGAGGAATTCATTAATATCGATTTCTTTCTGGCTATCTCTTTTTGTGTATACTACGAACGCAAAGATTTTCACAAATTCTATATGTTTCTACAATTTTTCTGTGTGACCATATTAACAATTGTAATATATGTTTAGTTGTTTTTTCCATCTAGTATATTTTTGGTTCAAACTTTTATAAAGTAAGTTATCTAAGTCAATATCAAAATTATATGAAAAAATATTCACAGAGATGCCTTTTTATAACCTCTGATCTTTCTACTCTGTCTCTTCTTCCTTCTACATGTACCATTTTTAATTGCTTTTTATGTGTGTGTCCAGTACAGTGGGGCTTTTGTGTATATAAGTGCGTGTGTGTATATGGCCTTATTTTTATCCCTCCCTCCTTTGTGCATGTACTTCTTGCTGCAGCCTTCTCCTCTCCCCTGCCCCTCATCCCCTTTTCCCTTCTCTCTTTCTCTTCTCTTCTCCTCCTGTTCCTCCTTCTTCATTTACTGGTATATTCTGTAGATCTTTCCATATCAGTACATACCAACCTTTCTCATTCTGTCCTTAGAACAACTCCATGGTGTGGACATACTATAGCTTATTCCATCAGTTCCTTGTTACTAGACACTTAGGTTCCTTATCATGTTTTATTATTGCAAACAGTGCTGCGCTGAGTAAACTTAAATGTCGGTACATTTCTAGAGGTGGGATTGCTGGGACAAATGGCTATTCATAATTCTCTTTTACTTCTAGATGATTCTCTAAGAAATGATTTCCAACTGGTGTGCTGTGGCACACGGAGGATCTTAGATATGCCATGAAAATGTGTAAAGATAATTCATTAAATTATTTTTGAAAGAAGTTCAAAGCACAGTAAGTATATTCCTTTTTTTACTCTTTATTTTGATCAACATAATTTAAGTGTGCTGCAGAAGTTTTACTGTATGTTCAAGCGTGCTGTGAGATAAAAAAGGTTGAAAACCACTGCTTTAAGGACTTAAATTCTTAACCACTATGCTAAACTGTTACTCTAACACAGATGAGTACATTAAAAAAAAAAGAGAGCGAAATCTTAAAATAGAAAATACTGACAACACCAATGGTGCCAGCCACATGTACTAGGGCTGGTGGGTTTGAACCTGGCCTGGGCCTACTAAACAACAATAACAACAACAACAATAACGACAAAAATAGCAGGGTGGGGAAAGGGGCAAGGGGGGGAGGGGGAAGAATGGGTGGAGGGAGGGTAACTGGTGGGCCCACACCTACTGTGCATCTTAGAAGGGTACAGATGAAACTTACTAAAGGCAGAATATAAATGTCTGAACACAATAACAAAGAAAATGCCATGAAGGCTGTGTTAACCAGTTTGATGAAAATATTTCAGATTGTATATGAAACCAGGACATTGTACCCCATGAGTGCAATGAAGTGAGACTTTGTCTCAAAAATAAAAATAGAAGTAAGTTATACTTTCAATATTTTAAAAATGCATTCCTCAGCACGCCCGTTCAGAACAGTCCTCCTCCCATATTATTCTTACCCTGGCTGCTCTCTTACTCCAAATCTCTTAATATTCTACCTCTCAAACCTAATCTTACACTTGTCTACTTATGACTTTTATAGGCCCCAGTTACAGCTTCCCATGTGGGTTCTAAGTGTCCGCAAGCAGAGTTATGATTATGCCACCTCAATACCTTTTACAACAACGCTCATCACCTTAGGCGGTATAGTGTTCGAATCACCTGATGTATAGACAGCTTCAGCTGTCGTAAGGAAATCCTACAGAACAGTGGCTTAAATAAGAGAGGTTTATTTTCTCACAGTTTGGAGGCTGGAAAGTCTAAGGTCATCCTGTTAGCATGGTCAGGTCTAGTGCAGGTTCTTCCTAGTTGGTAGGCAGCTGCATTCTTAATGTGTCCTTATAAGGCACAGAGAGAGAAAAAGAGAATGAAATGAATGAGTGTGCATGAATGAGTTATCCCTAGAAGGGCACTAATCTCATTATAAGTTCCCTGCCCTTAGGACCTCACTATCTACCAAAGCCCCCATTTCCAAATGTCACTCCATTGGAATTAGGTCTTTAACTTATGGAGTTGGAGGGAGGGAAGCTACACAATTCAGTCCATAGCACCTGGGGAGCATTAACCAATGACTAGTGCCTGAATCTCTACCTTGGAGATTGTGATTTAGTTGATCTGAGGTGGGACTTGAATGTATTTCTTTTAACTTTTTTCTAAAACTTGGAGCCGAGATTATGGACCCTGCTCTATGCCTTGTTGTTCAAGTCGAGATCTGTGGACCAGCAGCATCAGTATCAGATGGGATCGTATTAGAAATGCAGGATCTCTGATCCCACCCCAGGTCTGGGGACCCAACTCTGCATCTTAACAAGACCCTTGGATGTTTCATATGAACCAAAAAGTTAGAAAATTTCTCATCCATAGCACCTTTGCATAAGCTCTCATACAGCTATAAGAATGCTCCATCAATCAATTCCAGTTTGAGCCTTTTGTCAGCAAACCAAAATTTAGCCTTTTCAGTCTTGGGAGTCTGTCAAGATGTGGGTCTTGCCTACAAATAATTGCACGTTAGTATAAAGTTTTTATTCATTGCTTATGTTATTGTCTATTCACAAACAAAAAAAAAAAAGGCAGCAAATACACCCAATATTAAAAGCAAAATCCTAATATGTTTTGAAAATATACTCCCAACCCAGCAATTCCACCCTATGAATAATTACTTCTTCAGCTTCAGGTGGACTTTAAAATTGATAATTAAATAGAATATGTGCTTGCACTCCAGTTGCAAAAGGGGAGATAAGTGGCACTTAGCACAGAGCACGAATACTATGTAACTAATAAATAATTCAGTAAACCAGAGAAAGGGAAAGGGAAAATGTATTCTTAAGCAAACAGTAGATAATCCCTAGTGCTTAAAATATCCTTATGGTTGGGAAATAAAAGGATTGTTACATGTGATAACATTGTGTAGTATATAGTGTTAGTTTTCAAAAATTTGATTACAGCAAGGATGCGTAATACTAAAAACATTGAAATAAATACATTCTTACTTGATGTTTTAGAAAGTTCAGATTCAAGGTCTTGTCATCCATCACGATCAATATGGTCATTAAAATGAATGTGGCTTATAAAAGTAGTAAAGAAGAGATTCCTAGCTTACAAACATGAAAAATGATGAACTTCCACTTTCCCTTTTCAGAGGTAGCAAATGATTATAGTTCATTCTTTAAGGAATTTCTAAAACCTATATGTTCGAAATATCCTCTTAATTCAATACGGCTACATATTTAAAATCTCAACCTCAGGGATAATTTCTCCTTCTGGAAATTGTTCTTCTGCTTCTCATTTTCCTTTGTATCACTAATTGATAACTTCTCCTATAGTTCCTTTAGCGAATGATTGAATAGTTTAAAATTATGTTAAAATGACTTTTGGTTTCATTCATAGCATCATTATATGTTGTTCAATAAGCTAAAAATGAAAAGATGCTAATTAATTTTTATTAAATATCCATATCTGTATATACCAACACAAACTTACCTTTAAAAGAAGGGAGCTGCATTAATGTTTTGTTTTTAAATTATTATATTTCCCAAATGCATAGGGAAATCCTCTAATTAGTGATCAGATTCAATCCAACAAGTTTTTACTGACTGCACATAGGTGCCTAGCAGAAATACACGTTGAAACTACAAATCTTTTACACAGAGTATGCAGAATAAGAATTTCTATTCCAAAATTAAAAATTATTTATTAAAGACCTTGCTGGTTACTGGCTCAGTAAAAATCACCTTAAAAGGATTTATCCAGTATCTTTTTATATAAACACTAGAAGATAGTGGCATCTCTTCATTCAACATTATATAAGAAAATAGACACTGTTCAGATGATGCAGACAGTATTGTCAAATTTACATTCTTCTTTTCTAGCAAAGACTTTTTCTATTTTTATTAATTTTTGATGAAACATAATAAGTACATTTTCTAAAAAACTTTATAAAAGGATATCCAGTGGAAAGTAAGACTGCATATGATCTCTCAGAAATGTTTTTTGAACATACACTTTATGTTTTATATATTACTCTGATTATTAATTATTAATTATCTTGATCTTTATTTTTTCACAGATGGAAGCATATACCATGTATTCTCCCGAACCTTGATTATGTTTCACTTGAGTGACTTTGGAGATTTTTGAAGATCACTGTGTATATATCCACTCACTTTCAACGCTGTGTCAGATAGGGGCTTAATCATTGCTATCAATACATGTTTAGGTTTTTTACAGGTTTTTGCAACCTTGTAATAAGCAATATTGTAATAAATGTAGATTTGTCCTTGCGCATCAGTCAGAGCACATATGTAGAATGGAATCTTGGAAATGAAATGAACTGCTGTGTCAAAGAATGTGTGAATCTCTAATTTTGATCTGCAGGGTGTCCTGAAGATCACCGTAGATACATACCTAGGGAAAATGGGAAATGGTACTTTCTTATAAAATATTTATTAGAAAATTTAATAAAATATTTATAAAATATTTTTCTACAAGTTGGTATACAAATACAAAAATATGAAAAATATAAACTATGATATAACATGAGTTGGTTAATTTTTTCTGTTTATGCCAACCTTTGTGTAATGTCAAATTTGGCTTCAGAAAGGTTGAGCCAGGGCAGAGTTTGTGCAGCAGTGTGTGGGAACGCCTGTGAGCCTGGCTGGGCGCCCACACCTCCCTTGAGCGAGTCCGTCCTTCCTTCCCTCCGTCACCAACCATACTGTATCGTCTACTCTCTCCACTGGATCCTGCCAGGGAGAAAACACAGGCTGTCAGTTTTCACGTCCTGAAAGAAAATTTTCCTCATGGACCACTTGCCCCTTCCAGGACTGCTGTTTTTATCTGCTCCGTGGTCCATCAAAGCTTCTCGGAAAACAGTGTCTAAACTCACTGTGTCCAGTCCTTTCTCTGTGTTTTCAAATCTCCTCCCATCGGGACTTTGAGCCGCACTGTTCTTGGCAGATCACCAGTCACCATTGTCACAGCCAGGGGGCAGGACTTGGTCCTCATCTTCCTGTGCTTGGCAGCAGCCCTTGAGAGGGCTCATCTGCCCCATCTCCTTGGACTGCTGTCTTTTCTTGGCTGCAATGACACCACACTCTCTTCTGACTTTACAAGCCGCTCCTTCTCACTCTCCTGTGTCCCATAATGTCTTAATGTTGGAGTGCCCCAGGAATTAGTCTATGCACCTTGTCCGTGGATGTGCCCCCTCGGCTGGTGGTCTGATCTAATCACACGGTGATACTGTGTCTCCCCCAAGAACGCCCAGATTACCCTTGGCCTGCATGTCTCTCTTAAACACAAGACTTGTATCTTGAACTACCTACTTGACATCTCTACTGAAGTTCCATAGAGAAAGCTCAAGCTAAAACATGTCTAACATTTGACCATAAAAACCTACTCTTCCCACCTACTTCTTCATGTCAGGCAATAGTCACTCCATCCTTCCAGTTACACAAAAACTCTTAAGACTTATCTTTGACGTTACTGTTTTGTTCAGACCTCACAACCAAGCCATTAGGAAGCCTTGTTGGTTCTACCCTAAGATTATATCCAGATTCTGGCCACCTCTCCTCACTTGTACCTCCAACACCACAGTGCAAGCAGTGTCCTCTGTCCCCTGAATTTCAGTGGCCTCCTGTCTGCCCCTTTCCCCTACAGCGTGCTTTCCATAGAACAGCAGTCAGAGTGACCCCGTGAACACTCCTCAAATCACATCACTCCTGTGATCAGAGCCTTACGTCTCCCATCTCGGAGTTTAACGACCCTCTGCGATGCCACTGTCCGCATGCAGAACATCCCTTTCTGATGTCCTCTCCTCTTATACTTCTCTCTCATGCTGTCTGCTCCCAGCAGCCCCCTTACCGTCCTTCTGGTCACTGCAATCATGAGCCAGAGGATCTAAGGGAGAAGGCAGAATCCAGAACAGTCAACTCTCCTCCAGTCAGGACTTTCAGTCCCTCTAAACCAAAACCGTTCTTGGCAGAACACCAGTGACTGTTGCTGTGTATTTGAATGCTTTATTTAAATAGCTTATTATTTGCTAAAAAGAGAGGGAATGATAGGCTTTCCAATAAATCGTTTGGGGATATTCAGGATGGAAACTCAGGCAGGTCTAATGTCTGAACCTCTTGAGGGATGTTCCATTAAATGCCTTTTACTTCACCCAGTTTAACACTCAGAAATGCACAGGGATTGTTTTGTACCCAGTGAGTAGGCAGGCATATTTGCAGCGGCTTCAGGACAATCAGGTGAGAGAGGGCCTGGTGGGTATGTACTTTTCTGACCACAGTAGAATCTTTTCTTCTCCTGATAGTGCTGTCCACAGCTCCTTTTCGTGCAGTCCCTGGGGGGCCTGGGAAGCTGTGGCTGTGTCTGGAGTATGCTAGATTGCCTTCTGCCTTCTCTCTGGAGATAAAACCATATGTTCCCATATCATTTTCCATGATTACTGGTACATTGAACAAGCAGGTATTTGAGACTTCAATTATAAAACAACCATACTTATACTTTTTAATACCTTTTAAAATTCACTCCTTGAGACACTTCTCAATACAATCAGGCACACCAGTTTCTGATGTAGATGTGATAGAGTGGTAAGAAGAACAAAACAGGCCTTTCTTGATTAACATTATTGTGGTCAAGTTTCTGCAGACTTGGCAGGTGTTTCAAGCCAACTGTCTTATTTTGGAATTCTTAAGACACCCTCTCACTGAGAGCAGACATCTTCATTAACATAGACTTCTCAGTTTAAATGGATGGTGGGTTTTCAGAGGGACAGAGCCAAGTGGCCCTTAATATCTGGAAGGGGGATGGGTACAGTTGCAAAAATGGTTAGAGGGCTTGGGGCAGCAAGCACACAGAGATCTTTGCTATTGACTAATTATTTATGGTGGCCCTAGGACCGAAATACATGAACAGTGTACTAAGAATTACTTGATATATGTACCTGGAAAATCTTTAGGGCCAGTGAATAGAAACTTGAGCTGTTCAACGGAGAGTCGTAGCCTCTTCCTCAAGTTCCAGACCTGAGAGAATTCAAAGACTTGGAGATCCTTCAATCACTGTTTCTTGAACTGTGACCAAGAATTAGCAGCAGCAACATCACCTTGGAATTTGTTAGAGCTGCACATTTGCAGATGTTAGAGCTGCCCCAAAACCCACTGACGCAGAACTCTAGAGGTGGGTCCCATGATCTTTGCTTTAGCAAGCACTGATTTTGGAGGCATTCTAAGGATTGAGAAATCTCAAGTTTAGATGAAGGAGAAGCTGGGAAGCCTTGAGCAGGCCCCTGTAACATTGCTGTGAGTACCCAGCACAGGTCTTCCTTTACATCTTCTCCAAAGGATATTTAACCATTCAGTGGGCCGACTGTGCCCTGAGGAACGGAGAGTAGCCAGGCTTTTGGTGGATTTCTGGACATTTATATGAGTCGCTGCTAAGACCCAAAACAGCTCTGGACCTCTGGAGGAGGGGTCACTTATGGTAATCAGGTGGTAAATAAAGTTCGGCCTATAGCTGCCTCGTTGGATTCCAAGGAGCTGACTCACTCAAGCTGTGGTTATTTTTCATTCCTGAATAGGGTTGTAATAAGTATCCTCAGAAACGAAAAGAACCCACCCCCACACAGTTCCCTGCCCTACATAGTCAGTGTTACTACGGTCGCTGGGCCAAGTGGGAGCTTCCTGGGATTTCCCCTTCCTGTGTACGAGTGAACCAAAAGCAGTGTCCGTGGTGGAATTGCAGAGATTAGCACTTCCTTCTATCACTTGAACAATACAGCTGTTGTTGTGCCATGTCCTCATTTAACTCCTCGGTTTGGCATGTGCAGAAATAAGATGGTGATTGGAGAATAATTGAATTCTCATAAAATTATTCAAGTGCTAGACCGGACGTCGTCTCTTTCACCGGATGACACAACAAAGCCCTGGCACTTTGTATGTAGCTTCTGATCAGGTGGATGCTTTCCCCCCCAGTACCAAGTTAGCAAAGATCACCACCAGGAGTTTGCTCTCAACCAGGGAGGGGAAGGATCGGCAAAGCACCTCCCTGTCTTACCACAGGCCTGTGTTGCCTCCCTGTGACAAGGTCTAGTCTTCAGGGGCCATTGGCATCTTGATGTACTACAAACCTCAAGCTGATCTATTATATGGTGGACACAGTGAGCGGGACATAGCAAATATTCCAGATGCCTTAGGTACATGTACGCCAGGGACTGGGAGATAACCCCCAAGAAAAATCAAAGGGCTGCTGCCTTGGAGAAGATTCTAGGAGTCCAGTGGTCTGGAGAATATTGGCATTTCCTCTCCAGAGTGAAAGACAAATTATTGTACTTTGTACCACCTGTTGCTAAGAAAGAGCTATAATGTCTTATACCTCTTTTGATTTCTGAGATAGCATACCCCCTCTTAGAGTGTATTGTTCACAGCGGTGTTTTGAACAGCCCGCAAGTCTGCAAGTTTTGAGTGGAGACCAGAGCAAAGGAGGGCATAGTAGCAGGGTCTCTTCACCTTGACACTATTGACGTTTGTGTGGCAGGTAATTATTATTATTATTATTATTTTATTTTTTTTTTTTTTTTGCGGTTTTTGGCCGGGGCTGGGCCTGACCCTACCACCTTCAGCATATGGGGTCGGCACCCTACTCCTTTGAGCCACAGGTAATTCTTTGTGGTAGGGACCATCCTGAGCATTGTGAGCTGTTTAGTGGCATCCCTGGCTTCTACCCATTGGTTGCCACTCCCCTTAGTAGTGACAACAAAAATGTCTACAGGTATTGCCAAAATTTTCTGGGGATCAAAATCACCCCTGTTCAAGAACCGTTGGGATACAACATGTCTAGCAGAGCCTTGAGGTGACTGTAACCCTGGCTGAACCTTGTAAGAGACCTTGAGCCAGATCTTCCCAACTGAGTTGTGCCCGGAATCTTGACTCTCAGGAAAGATGTCAGGTCACAAATGCTTGTTCTAAGTTTTGGGGTAGTTTGTCACTCAGCATACTTGGGTGACAAATACACTGATCCATTGAACCATAAGGTTGAACATGCTCAGCAGAAACCCATCCAGTGTAAATAGTATTTCCAGATCAGGTTTGAGCAGTGCCCTATGGCACAGGTGTCATGAGCACCTGGCTCTGTCTCCCGTAGCCCCTACTCTTGCTGCAATTGTCATTCTCCCTTAGTCTGTGTCTGTGGCCTCTTGGTATTGACAGTTGAGAGGAAGAAAACATTTGGGCCTGGTTCACAGATTGGCCTTTGCAATTTGTAAGCACCAGGTAGATGAGGTCTGCTGAAGCGTCACAGCCCAAATCAGGAATGTGGTAAGGGAATTTCTCTTAGGACAGAACACTGAGCATATTGTCTGTATGGACGGAGGCCAGAGGTGTAGAACTGTGCCAAGTCATGGGTCCGTAATGGATTTAGTATATTGGTGACAATGGACCTCTCCATATGGGCACGAGCCCTAGCGA
This sequence comes from Arctocebus calabarensis, assembly GCA_963573935.1. Classification (NCBI taxonomy): domain Eukaryota; kingdom Metazoa; phylum Chordata; class Mammalia; order Primates; family Lorisidae; genus Arctocebus; species Arctocebus calabarensis. Next base: position 31,761 of record CAUYON010088590.1, read on the forward strand.
ATACTCGCCACAGGACATGCAGTGAGGCTCTCTCGGGAATCAACCAGGCAGGGTGGCTGTCGTGTGGTGTCAGTCAGCCGCCTCTTTCCCTGCAAGCCCGTGGGAAAACAATAAGTAGTTCAAATAGAGGTCCAATTTGTTTTCACTGTGGCAGGGATGGAGGCCCTGCCTGGGCTAAGCAATATGGGTTTCTCCTCACCATGGAACGTAGTGGTTTACCAGGTACTCCATCACCCCAAAGAAGTTATCATTATAGAAAGTAGGAATAAAATTAGGCAGATATGGTGGCAGGCACCTGTAGTCCCAGCTACCTGGGAGGCTGAGACAGGACTATTGCTTGAGCCCAGGAGTTTGAGGTTGCAGTGAGCTATGATGCCACCGTACTTTAGCTGGGGTGACAGAGTGAGACCCTGTTTCCAAAAAAATTTCTTTAATTTAAAAATTTAAATAAAAATACAGGAATAGATAATTGAAGTTTCAAAAAATGGCATCATTTGGGGATAACTCTCTGAAATCTAGATGGCTTTCTTACTGAATGAGGGTTATGCTTTGAATTATCAACAAGTAAGTGACACAGTGTCTTTCGTAGTCAAGATGCAGAGATTCAAGGGGTGAAAATGCGAGTGGCTTCTCTGACTAACATAAAGCACAAAACAGTTACCTTCCTTCTACGAAACTTAGATCAGCTAGTTCTGGTCTGCCCTGGGCAGAGGGGTAGCTTGAACTCAACAGTTTGAGACCAGCCTGAACAAAAGTGAGACTCTGTCGCTCCTAAAAGTAGAAAAACTGAAGAGGATTGCTTGAGCCCAAGAGTTGGAGGTCACTGTGAGCTGGGACACCACGGTGCTCTACCCAGGGCAACAGCTTGAGACTCTGACTCAAAAAAAAAGGAATGCCTCATTTGCACATGAGGAGACCCAGTTAATGAATATTTAGATTGCTCTCATTAGGAAGTAATTGGCAAGGTGTGTATTTGGCAATGTTTATGTCTTCCCCTGTTTAGAATTGGACCTGCCAAAGCTCTTACGAGGGATAAAAATGGCTGAAATAGGATTAAACCAGACTCCAGACTCCAGAGAGCATCTATCTGCAGCTGATTACTTATTGCTTAATTTGTATTTTAAAATACCACTGGGGGGCAGTGCCTGTGGCTCAAAGGAGTAGGGCGCCGACCCCATATACTGGAGGTGGTGGGTTCAAACCCAGCCCTGGCCAAAAACTGCAAAAAAAAAAAAAGTTATTAAAGTATGTCTTGATAAGTCCTAGCGTATTTCTTCTAAGTGAATTGCAACACTTTGAGGCTTGATTTCATGGCATCTTTGGAATATGCAAATATTTGGGGGGAGGGGTTTTGGTAGGACCTCCCCACACTGTGAGAAATGTCATCTGAATTTGTCATCCTGCTGGCCATCTAGAAGAGCTCTCCATTCCTTCGTGTCAATAGGACTTAGATTTTGTCTTGAGAAGGAGCTCATGAAACAGGCAACTCTTCTACATAAGACAGTTAAGTAGTTCAAACAGAGGTCCAGTTTGATCACTATTGGTTCAAATCCCTCCCATTCACAGGGGCAGTGCTCTTTAGAAATTCTCTTTTCCTTTTTTTTTTTTTCATGTATACATTAATGCATTTATGGGGTACAATGTCCTGATTTTACACACAATTTGGAATGCTTACATCGAACTAATTAATATATCCTTCACCTCATATACGTAATTATTGTGCTAAGGTATTTATACTCTGTACTTAATAGATTAGGCATATACCCTTGCAATATGCACCTTTTCTTAATTATGAAATATTTTCTATGATTTGTGGGCAGTGCTTATTGTTCAGCCTGTGCAGCCTGTTCCGTTGGTCCACCTCGGGGCTGGAGAGCTGCCCGGACCAGCACAATGCCCTCAGCCACACGAGGCTGCCCCAGTCCCTCTCAGCCATCCGATACTCTGTTTCCGCCCAACTGGAGAAGGAAGCCTCTCCAGCTCTTTGCTAACATCACCTCACAACTCTATAGTTTCGATTTTATCTTCTTTAATTCGTGAAGCAGCACTTTTGCTATCAATTTTTAGGTATTCAGATGATTTTGTCATTTTATTTCTAGGTCTTAGACTTGTTTGAATTTTCAGAAATAGGAAAGGCCAGGCCTTGTTTACAGTTGCCATGGCAACTCCCAATCAACCTTTTCCTTAGGAGGATTTTTCTTTGAACAGTCTACACTTTCATAGCAACTTGGAGTGTGACAGGAATCCTCTAACATTCGCAAGCATCTTGGCCAATAGGGACAGAACTGCATTTCTAGCCTTGTTCAAGTTTAATAATCTTTAACATAATCCCTTTAAAGCACAAATCCCTGGCAAATCCAAACTGCTATGGTACGAAACTTCTAAAGATTAAAACCCAAGCTGCTTTTGGTGGTAATCGGGTTATACTGTCAACCTCATTGTCAGCCAAATTAACAAAATACATTCCTAATACCCCAGCTAAGGCAGGTTAAGAAATCAATAGCCAAATCCATTTAACTCCCAGAAGCTATAAATACTGTTAAATCACTTTTACTGTTTGTGGGCTGAATTCCAGATGTGCATGGATTATGTTTCCAAATATTCAGTTGAAAAAGTAGGAAGGGAAGGAAAGTAGGAAATAAAGGAAAAGTGTCTACTACTTACATTTCATAATAATTATACATAACCTTTATTTTATTCACTGCCAATGCAGTTGACAAAACAATCTATGCTGAACATTGCTCATTTTCTAGAAAGCCACATCCACAGGTAAGTTCACAATGGGATCACACACGTTTAACAAAAATGACTTTTAAAACAATCAAAAGAGGAGGAACAAGAAAATTCCACCCCCAAACCCTCAGTGGCACATGGGGGAATCTCGTGCTGCCCATGTTTGCTTTTCATTGAGATGTGAAGCTCCAGGTTTGACGTGATCGCAGATTAGTTTTTTCTCTTGCTGGTACATATTCCTGTGCTCTGGTTCATAGAAAACCCAGAAAACTCAGAGGTCTCCATCTGAATTTTGGTCAAAGGATTCATCCCTGCCTCTTTCTTCTCAGCCCGGTTTGATTGCTGGGAGTGTCACTGGTTTTCTCACACACGTGGAACAGACTTTTCTCTCTGGGAAAAGATTGTACAGCAGTCTGGATTTTAGTTTATATTGTCAGTATAAATGAGAGTCTTTTAAAAAGTCACTTAAAAATTACTGCACAGCCTCGTCTGGGATCTGGCCAATAGTTCTTGGAGGTCTAAGCTGTTAAATCAGCTTTTTCCTCTAAACTGTGAAAAATAGAGGTTAAAATTATGTATTTTCTCAACTCCTCAACTGCTAGCTCAGAGTGATTTTGGGTAAAAAAAATACGGAATATTTTCAGAATTATACATTGGGTTTTGGTTTGTTTAGCCAACAATGAAGAGAATTGAGAAAATTTCATCTTCACAGACCTCATTTGAATCACATCTCCTGTATCAGTATCTGGAATCCCATTCTCAGGCATAATGTAGGGGGAGCAATCAGTTTGTTATAGCTGGCAGGTGTTAGTTTGTAACTGGTAAAGGAGTACTTGAGTACTGCTGACACAAATTAGAACTTGCATTTGTAATGGAAGAAAGGGTTGACTTTCTAAATCCCTTGTGGTAGTTTGCAAATTTAAAGCAAGCTAGATACAAAAATCTTTTTTTTCAGATCTCATTATCTCCTGAGAGTAAAAACTAGGTCAAAATTTCCCTTAACTCAAAGGTGGATAAATAATTGTGCTGCACATAAAACACTGCAAAAATCAAAAGATGGCCAAAAGTTTCCCATTAGAAAATACCTCCATTCATTCAGTAATATGAATGTGCATTGAAGAAGTGTCAGGTAGTCTTACCAGGAGCTATGAATACATGGCCGAACAAAGTTGACAGAGGGCCCCTGCCTAGAGCTAGCTCATGCAGCTTTTCTTGAGAGCTTCTGGAATGAATTAAAAGATTAGAAAATTGTTGGTATAGAGAACAAACTGGTGTTCACTAACTGGGTGAGGTCACCAGTGTGATAAAAACTTTAAATTAAAAAATACCACACAAAGGACTTTTGTGACATTCTTTTCCTTGTGCAGCACCAAGATCCCTGCATTTCTATCCTATGGTGTTATTTCTAATGCACAGAACTTTTATATTCATTCGCCCTATGGAGAGTGTTGTTCTCTGGAAACCGTCTTGCCAAAGGGGAAAAACAAATCTTTTCTGGGGAAGTTCAGACACACAGTTGTAAATGATTCTGGCAGGATAAGCATGGGAGAGAAAGGATATTAACAATTGGAAAATGCCTTTGTTGCCAGAGGCTGTGCATGATGGCATTAGAAGCCACATGATGGAATTAAACTTGAGGTTATGTGCAGGTCTGGTTAAGCTCAAAGCACCCAACGGCCCACCATGAATTGATTATATGACCACCATAGATGCAGCTCAGTGCACCCTGTGTTGTCTAAGGGAAGAAAGTGATAGTTTGGGCAGAATGATAAGAAATCCTGTCTACAGTGCTAGACGACCATCATCCTACAATCCCTTCTACCCGCTCCTCTGTCTTGGGTCCAGCCCCATCCCACAGTGCCTTCTCCCTGGGAAAAGGTCCAATCTAGAACATCTACATTGCTCCAGGGAAAGAGGAAAGAAGACAAGCAGCAGCGGGAGGACAGAGAGGAATGAAAGAAATACTTCTTCGCCCTGCAAGTGATTTGGATGTTTTGGGCAGTGCCAGCTGAATTGCAGCTGCTTCTGCCCTGGGACATCCCACCCACCTGGGCACCTGGGTTCCATTCTTCATCTGGCTCTACTTATCTCAGCCAAACTGTGGGTTGTTTGTTGGTGATGGAGTGTTTTTGTTTTGTTTTTTCCTTAAATTTCCCATTAATTTTGTCCAGCCTTAGGTTTGTTTTCCTCCCAGTAATGTAGGTCTTGAATAAATTAATTTGTTGCTCATGGGCAAGAGCGGATATAGCACAGCCAAAAACATCTCCAGATCATAAAACTGTTGATTCTCCTGTAAAAATTACATTTACTCCAAAGACACTTAACAGGACCCTCCCTTTTGGCTGTGAACATCTTTCTTCTCCTGGGGCTAAGAAGACACCTTGTGTAGGCCCCACAGCTTTTCCTGAAAGAACCTTCCTCAAAACAGATGGACTAGATGGAAGGATAGGCGACTTCCATCAGGGAAGAGCATAGACTTGCTGTCTGATTTCTATTAAGTCCTTTCTGGCTTTATTTATTTATTTTTTCAACCCGGGCACATGTTTATTTTCATAGTTAAAGGGTTATAATCTTGGACATCAAAAATAATTTGTTTTATGTTTTTTAATTTATGGATGTTCTCTTAGATGGTTTTACTTGGTTTGAGCTTTGTTTCATTGTGTTACAAAATCGTCTGGCTCCTTTAAGAAGCCAGAAGTTGTAGATGGGGACCCAAGCTGAGTCATTCATCTGGAGAGGGAATTAGGAACAGCTGGGGGCAGCCACTAACAGCAACAGCAGGGAGGCCCAAGAGGAGCAGAAAGCTTCTCTAGGAAATGGTCCAATACCTCAACCCCACATGGGAGAGGGGAAAATTTCATAGGCACCATCTTGCTAATCATGACAAACCAGCGTGCCTTGTGAAGCAAGGCTATTGCTGGGCTAGAGACCAGACATTAGTATCCTGTAGCCACATCCAGAAGGGGCCATGTGGGCTGACACACTGTCAATCAGTCTTGTTCTAAAGCAGTTGGTTGCCCAGAGGTCCCCCATCCTTCCTCGTGAAACTCAGGGGTTATTGACCCATGAAAGAGTCATTTTCTTCATGACTTCTTTGCTCAATTGCTGAAGCTCTTTAGAGATAAATCACATTTCCGTGAGTTAAAGAATGAAGTTCAACATGGCAATATGATTAAACGAAGACAAGACATAATATTGTCTCCAATGTGGCAAAAATAGGACCTACAAATTATAAAAGGCTAGAGAAATAATACTGAAAACTTCTATGGCTGTATCTGGGCTATGGGTTTATGGGTCATTTTCGTGCTCTATATTTATATTTTTTAATGTGTTACATGTTACTTTTCAGCATGGCATAAATGGTCAAGTTTGATCCATCCTTTATGCACAAACTTTTTCTTGAGCACATATTATATGCTTGGCATTTTGCAGAGAAAGCAAAGGGTCTTCACTGTGAGCCACCACCTTCCATGGCTCTGATGTCACCAACCTCCCCCAGGATGGGGCCTTAGCACCTTGCTGGTCCTGAAGTACCTATCCTGTAACTCCCACGCCCCATGCCCACTCCCAGTACAAGGGAGATTCGTGGCCAGTCTTCCTTCAGATGTCCCTGCTCATTGTCAGCCGAGTCATCAGGATCCACAAATTCAGGTGAAAAGTGTTGGGAGTCAGGAGTCTTGGTTCCCCAAACCCAGGTGACCTGGATTGATTACTTGGCTGAGCTGGAAAGTTCAACTGCAGCACGGTGGTAATCCAAAGCAAAAGTGAGTGGAAACTGACAAGAAAACTGGAGCAGCACAGCCAGGGAGGATAAAAAGCAAAAATAACCTGCACAAATTTCAGGGTAACAAAGAGAGGTTTTATTTAGGAAGAACAAAGAGAAAGTTTAGAACACTCAGTTGGAAGTGAATCCCTCTCACAAGGAGAAAAGGTGAGAGCAAGCTGGGGATACCAAGGCCCTGCAGGGGTGTAAATACTCTGTCCTTTGAAATCTGTTGCCAGTCTTTCAAGTTTTCCTTTGGCCTCTGGCTTCTAGGCAGTATTGCCCTTTTTTCCATTGGTCATTGATTGTCTCTTTCTATTGGTCATTGGTTTCCTAGGTTACGTCATACCCACATTCTTATAGGCCCCCCACACTTCTGGTTCAGCAGGCCAGCCTTGAAGCCCCTTTCTTAGTGTCCCTGCTCAATAAAAAAATCTCTATTTTCTACAATGTATATGTTTTTAATTCGGAGTTCCCACTGTGCTGGAGCAGTCCCCTGCCACATTCAGAGAGACTTATGCAGTGTCAAGAGCTTTTTCTGCTAATCAAGTCATCAGCTGCGCCTCTCCCCATGGTCCCTTCATGCCTGTGGGCCCAGCTCCCCAGATACTTCCCCCAGGAGCTCTTGCTCTCTGGGACCCACCAGGAAGCAGAACCCACAGCACCCACTCCTGCCCTTGGCTAGGGAGGTTACCTTTTAGGGTGACATTTCTTGCCTGTTTTTCTAAGCCTTTCTGCTTCCTCTAACCCTATCCTCCCTCTGGGTCTCCAGCTTTCAGAAAGCAAAATCCAGAAATGCTTGCGGAACCCTTCTGGGACTTAGCCGGCCACTCCCCTCCCTAGAGCGAGGAGAGGGTCAGCAGCCTGCTCCAAGGGTAAAACCAAAGGGACCAAAGGGAAACTTCAAACAACTCTGACAAAAGGCATAAATGAGTGTTCTAGAAATGAGACAGACAATGCACAGAAGAAAGTGATTATATGGGAGTGGTGGTGAAGGGAACAGGAAGGTGGGAGGCTTAATAGCCTCTTAGGCTTTTGAGTTGGCCTTGAAGGATGGGGCAGGATTTTGTTTGCCAGAGCACGCACGATGAATAGAGAGACTTGGGCAGAGAGAAAAGAGAGGCGAGTAGGTAAATAATCTCATCCCAAAAGACACATCTGAGCTGTGGGAAAAGAAATGGAAAGAAGTAGGCTGAAGTCGGTTTGTGGCAGGCCTTCAAAGCCAGGGTGTTTGAACCGTCAACCTGTAAGCACTTGGCAGCCATCGAACCGAGAGCAAGCAGATTAGAGTTGTGTGCTAGGAAATGACACAGCAGCACTGTCTAGGATGGATCAACAGGGAGGTGGTGAAAGACTAGAGCAGGGAGACCTTTTAGTAGGCTTTGCAGTTGTCTAGAAACTGGAAGAGGGCAAAGAAAGATGCAAAAGATATTGCTGAAATAGAATCATCCGGCTTAAGCTACTGGGTGAATATGAGAAGGATTGTGAGAATGGGCAGACCAGGGAAAACCAGGAGAAGCTGCTGGTGTGGGGGAAAGATGGCAAAGCTGGTCATTTGAACCTCAGCTTTGGGCAGGACAGCTGGAACTGTGGGCAGGGAGCTCATAAGAGAGGTCAGGACTTTGCCTGTGATAGGAAGAGAATAACTACAGGTCATGATGCTGTAGCTGTTATGTTGCAGAGAAAAAGGAAACCGTGGGACCCAGTGCTGGATTGCCTTGGTCTTCTGAGTAAAGAAGAAGGCAAGGTCATCTGCTGACAATGAGGGAGCTACACTGAGTCATAATGGAGCTAGAGTTGAGCATGGACACAGTTGGAAACAGCAGCACCAGTGATCATAAACAACGTCAATTACTGAGAAGCAAGAGTGGACTTGTGCAACCTCAAGTTTTCTCTCCAGTAAATACAGAATCCTCTTGTGGTAGGTGCACGAAATCTGGACAGGCAGGCATGAGAAGAAACAGACTTTAAATCCTATGTTTACTTTGAGACATGTATTAAGTTTTTCTGCTCTCTGATTTCTGTTAGACAAGTCTCTCTTCTTACTGTTATGCTATGTATAGCAAATAAGCAATTTATCTTTTAGAAACTTATCAAGATGCCAGAATCCTCAGCACAGTAAACATAGAAAAGTAGCAACTATTCTTTGCCAACATTCCCAGCTCCTATGCTCTGTTTCCTGGTGTTGACCTTCTGTCCCCAGAGAAGTTCATCATCACCTTTACCCCAAATGCCAACTTGTTTCCTTCACGGGGTGACTTCAGGCATAGGGGGAGGAAGACCAGCAGCACTTGGGGCTTCCAAGGTTGCTGTTACAGCTGCACCTGGAGTGGGGAGAGAAAGTGGCACCCTAAAATCCATCTCACTTTCTGGGGTGGGCACCAAACTCTGCCCCTGGTGGTCCAAGACCTCATCTCTCTTCACTTTCTTTCGTCTTTCCCAAGGCTTCCCACACCTTACCTGTTTCTCTAAATTCTGACCTCTTGTTTTCATCCATGGTGCCTGCTGTTGGGAATCCAGGAATTTGCATGGAGGGAAGAGTGGGTGATAATAACACAAACCTCCCTGTGTTCTTAGCTTTACAAGCATTTTCTTTACTAAAAGGCAATTGCACAGGAGTTTTTGGCACTACTCCTTCTAAACCACCTGGTTTCAGTTTTTATAAGTGACTGTATCATGCTAATGCGGGCTTCCTGAATTCTTTTCTCTTCCTTGTAAAGCTTTTAAGTTGAATATATGACTATCAACTCTTTTTCACTCTACTTTAGCCCAAGAAGAGAAAGAAAAAAATTGCACTGAAGAGTCAGAAATGACAGAAAATTTGGAACTGGGGCTCAGAGTCACACTCCCCTGGAGTGGTACATCTCTCCCTTGCCTCTGGCCATCTAATGAGGGGAGAGTAAGATCTAGAAGCAAAGCTACATGGGGCTTGTTTTATTTATGAGGCCAAATGAAAATTACATTTCTCATTACAGAAGAAGCAAGAATTCTGTTCCAAGGTCCCGGCCTAACAAAAGTGAAGATTTTTCAGGGACAGAGTAGCTCATGTGATGGAACTATGACTAATTAGAGACCCCCTTTCCTCTGCCTTGCACTGCCCTACCAAAAAAATGCATTCTGGTGAAATTTCACCCCAAAAATGGTGTAAACAAAATCCCTCTCCACTATGCCCTCTGTCCCAGCCAAGATCAGCATCAATTTTCCAGGGTAACATCTCTTCAAGCCTTTTTTGATAGAATCTACATGTTTTTCTTTTTACTTTTGTTTATTTTTGCCCCCAAAGCTTTTTGCATTTCCCTTCAGTGAGTCACACTATGGGGTCATTTCAAAATGTCCTTGAAGAACGCCTCTCTTCCCAGGGGAGATGAGAAATTGGTCAATGGCAGCATGGTCCAGCGTGTGACAACGTGATGGGTGGGGATTTTAACAAGGAAATGCCATTTCACACGCTACCCAGGCCACTTGGTGAATGGACTTATAGGAAGGCAGCCTTCTAGATCTTTCCCTGACTACAGAGACAAGGTGGGAAAATCCAAGTGTGGTCATTCCGGGTTTATTCCTATCATGTTAATGTGTGAGTCCGTCCTTCTATTCTCTCCATTAGAGAAGTTGAGGGCAGTCATGTGCAAATCAGATTTTGTAACAAAATAAATCAACTATTGGAGCTGGATAGAAATACGAGGAGAAAAGGTAGCTTGAGGGGTGCTCAGAGCCTCACCCCTCCCTGTAGTGCCGATGTGCAGACCTGTGCCTGAGCCATACCCTTCCGGAAGGTCTCCAGCCTTCCTCCCCACCCCTGGGTTTGGAGGAATTAGTCACTCCCTGTTCTTCGTTCCCAAAGCACCATGGACTTTCCTCTGTGAAAGCACATTGGGATTACAGCTATTTATGCAGCGGTCACCCCCTGTCCTTGGATCTCAGCCGGGGAGTGGGCCACACGTGTCTTCAGCATCCAGAGCGGGTTCTGTCTCCTAGAAGGCTTGAGATGGCACATCCTGGTGCAAGATGCTAAATGTAATTGGACCTTACAATTAATAATACACCTTTACAATTAATTAAATATCCACAATTAATGTGGATATTTAGCTTTTCCCAGTCTCTTCATGCAATATCCCCTCACCCCCCTTCTCTCAGGAACTTCCTTTAATTACTGCATGAACATTTAAAGCATCATCATATGTTACTAGATGTACATATGAGTTTTGATTGTCAGTGTTCACAGAAAAATTAGGGACATAACCAGTGTGCATCCCACCACACATCAAAACGGGACTGGCTTTCATCCTTCTATGAGCTTTGATATCCTTCTGCACGTGGTGGCCATTTGTTGACTTTTGGATACTCAGCATCCAGGTCCCTTTTTTCTCGTAATAATACCCTTCTTTTTTTTGTTTTTGTGGGAGTAATTGGGTGCAGTCTTGGTGGATCTGATCTCAGGCTAGCCCACCCGTGTGGGACTGGGGAGGGGAAATTTATGTTTTTTACTCTTTGCAACAAACAATCCTCTCTTTTGTAATTTGAAAATGAAAGATTTAGGAGAGAGATGAATATGTGCCCCAAAGATCTGGCTGGATGCAAGAAGGTGTCCTGTAGAATCCATTTAAGCAGCAACCGCAGCCCAGGTTTGCTGACACATGCATGGAGCTCTGGGAACTGCAGGCGGCCCCGCGTCACGCTCCCACAGCTGCCAGAAACCCCTTTCAAATGATAGAACAGATGTTTTCCTCGGTTTTGAGAAGATATAAATCAATCGCAAGATGTTAATTCCTAGGCCCTGTGTCTTAGGGGCAACAAAGTCCATCAGTTTCAGGTTTGTTTTCTGAAGGTTTTTAAATCTGCAGAATTTTAATAACAATAACCACATCATACAAGAAAGGTAAACACTTCTGTGCAGGTCATCGTATTTCATCCCAGGACATAAACTTCCTGTGCGACCGTGGAGCCAAACAGGCTTCTTCCTGTCATCTTTGCAGCTGGCCTCCAGGAGCAGAGGTCGCCCCCTCAAAAGGCCCAACATGAAGAATGAAATGGTTTCCAAGCTTAGACCCAGAGGCTTAAGTGGCATAAAATTGACACAGCCATGGCCCATATATCATTAGCAGTAAGAGCGGGGGTCTTGTTATTCACCAGATTGAAACAAAGAGAACCACCAGAGTTTCCTCGGTAAATCAGGATTTAAGTCAATTTGTCACAAGACCTCAGTCCCTGGTTTCTGGCCCTAGCTTTCAAATTTTTGGTGGTATGAGAAAAGATAGTTTGCGAATATCACATGAATAAGTAATTAAATGAAGGCTCTCAGTCCTTTATAGAGAATCACAATTCAAATTCATGTTTGCGCCTCCTGGAGCCTCCAGAGCAGATACTTCATCAAAAATTTCCATGAATCTGGTTTACACCACTTTCGAAATCAAAACCATTGTTAATGATGATACAAACCCGCATCCCCAGATGAGAGTCATGGACATTTACCCACTGATGTCATCAGGTGAGGAAGGGCTGAGGGATCAGGACACTGGGTCTCTCAACGGAAAGAGAGCGGGTTGAGGAGCAGACAGCTGGCTTGGAATCCTGGTGGGCTCAGCCATTAGCTGTGGAAATTAGGGGAGGGCGGGGGGAGGGAGAGAGGAGTGAGCCTCCTTCCTTTTTTTCCTTCTTTCATGTAACTGAAAGCAACATACACTGTTAGATACGTTGCTTTTTCTAACGTTGACAAAGTTTAAGACTGCTTAATAAGTTTAGACTCTCTGTTGTCTCAAACAGTGGTCCCCAAACCGTCTGGCTGTCAGCTCTATCCTTAAACAACTGCCAAGGGTATACCCCGAGGTATGTGTAATTATTTCTTCATTTGTGAAGTCTAAGCACGCTGCTGCTCTCCTGACAATATTCACACAATCAGAATGGAAACTGCAAAAGATTAAGGATTAAACCTAAAATCCTTAAGTTTTGAAAATTGTATTTGATTTCAATGGTAAAAAAAAGACATTTGCTTTCTGACATGTTATTGTTAATTTCTGTAATAGGATCAATGTGTTTAATAGGCTTTGTCATTTAAAAAAAAAATCCTGGGTTACCCTCTTGTAATATGGCCATTCAAGCATTTGGTGATGCGTTCAGCTTATGTTTTTATTTAGTTTTTCTTACTTATGGTACATTTTAAGTTTCATATTATTAAAAATATTAATAATAGGTGTATATTATTAAAGTAATGTTACATCTCAGATATGCACACTTTGCATTTTCTAATTTTCCATTCGGTTTATTTTAATGCTTGATTTCAAAGTCCGTCAGGGCTGCAAAAACACTTCACAGAGAAGTGTAGATCCAAATGGAAGAAAGGCCTCATGAGAAGAGCATTACTAATTCCCAAAACTCATTCTTCAATCCCAGCTATCTTTCACGCATACATACTGTTGCAGTTTTCAAGCTTACAGTATGAGGGAAACATTTCTAAACATCTGTTTCAAAATGCTCTGTCATAGATTCAGTTTCTTTTGCAAAGAAATTAACTTTCTTACTGAGAAAGCTTCACTTCTACCTTGAAAGGGCAGATTGTGTGTATACTTTAAAAAATACATATGCTAGGTTATAGACTAACAAGAGCCACTTGCCATGATAAAAAATGACAGCATGTTTGCAATGCTTGTCTTTTTGTCCAAGAAAGAATCCAGGACTCATTGTCAGGTCCCACTGCCATGAAGTAGCCACTAGGGACAGGCCATTCCACAACAAATTACAAAGTTCTGTAAAGACCCTACTATTTGAAGACTTTGCGTTTATGAAATTGATCTCAGTGATAACCTCCTATAGGAATGTCAATTCTTGGCAATATGCTGGAAGACATGAAGATGCTTCTGTGGACCCCTCTTCTATGCAACTCCGTCTTTTTGCAGATAGTGTCTACTTAAGGTAATGTCAGTCACATTGGACCCAGGGAGGGCATGGTGACAATTCACCATTAAATACCTGGCCTTATTTTGTTCTCACTTTGAGAGATGTGCTAGTATTTTCTCCTTGGGCCTCAGTGGACTGTCTTGGATATCTATAGAGAGACATGTACTCCACGTGGAGAGTCTCTATGAAAAGGACTCATTTTAATTAAAATAAAAAACTAGTTGTTCTTTAGTCTCCAAACTACCCTTGCCTGCCTTCTTTTAAAATAAAATACTTGCCAGGTTCAGTCTCCGGAGGACTTACCCTCAGAAGTGCTGGCTAGGGTTGTTCCTGGAAATTGCCAGGCAAGTCATGCCCCCACGCACACCCCCGCACTCCCCACTCTCTCAGCACCTAGGGCAGGGAGATGACAAAAACGAGAATATCTGTGATCTCCATTTATTGAGCCATTACTTGTGCCAGTCCCTAGGCTAGGTGCTCTATAAACACAGTTGATTCTCTTTTTTTCACTGTAGTTAAGACCTGTAACATCTCTGCAAACAAAGATTTAGCAAATTCTGAACTGTTGCTCCAAGGAGAAATACAGGATTAGGGTCCTTCAAGCCTTTCTTGTCAACTGATCAATACATAACCTTGTTTAATGTGTGTTTCTTAGTTTCCTGTTAAAATATGTGTTGTTGACTCATTTACAATGCACTCAAGGCCAACAGCACTATAACTCACACCTGAACAAAGTTTACCAACCCTTGTTTTTTCTCTGTAAGTCACATCCAGCCTGCTTGCACTTAGGAACACTAGACAATACTTCAGCATTATAAACCCCTAAAAGCACAAAAATGCAAACATGTGGCACTAAACAGACTTTAAATAGGACACTTGTTTATAGTAGAAGAGCTGAAACAAGAAGGCAGAGCGTCACTGTCATCAGCCTCAGTTGGGAACACTGAGGTATGTTGGGTAATTCAAATTTTTGCCACCCTGTGCAGGACCTCAAAAAAGAACAAGTATTAAGTTAGGGGTTACAAATACATTCTTAGCAAGCAGGCTTCTATATTTGCAAATATAGAATCCACAAATAATGAAGATTGACTGTAACATCTCCAAGTACCCTCATACATAGCTACCCTCCCAATGATAGAGGAAGGGAGGGAATCTTAGAACCTCCTTTTCTGGCCACCTTCTTTGAATCACTGAGAGGCTGATATGAAGAAGTGACTTCTCTAAAATCTGCCAGTGCACGTTCTAAATCTCGGTCTCCCCTTGCCCTTTCCAACACATACTGATAGGACCAAATGTAGCTCACTTGCATGAGGCTACTCGAAAAACTCCCTGTACCCTCCCACACCTCAGTTAATTCTCTGCAATAATTAAAATCTGCCTTGGATCAGAATGTTTGATTTGATGACTTCTAGGTCATGGGTACAATGAATAATATGTTTTTTAAAAATCACCAAACTGAATGAAATCAAGGCACAGAATGAGAAATTAAAAGAACTCAATATGATATCTATAGCAAGAACAGGCTTCAATTTTCTAAATTTAATTCTCCAGTGAGCCAATTCATAGATTAGTATAATAATATCAGGAGGAAGTGATATAGAAAATGCCAAACATGCTGTAGAATTTCAAAGAAATGTGAACACACAAGGCATAAACGTGCAAGGTGTCCCGGGATGTGACACTTCAGTTGGAAAATTGCTAACATATGTATATTTATAAAAAATCTTAATTTTTTTGGTCTTCTAGCAATTATACCAAATTAGTTTGTTCTTTATCTGGATAAAAGAAGTAGAGAATGTAAAACCTGTATTAAAAATGACCCTTATAACTAACGTGGCCTGCAGGCTGTTTGGTAAGTATGCACACCTCAAGTGAACTAACAAACTCAGAAAAAGAAAAAAGAAAAGGCAAAGATTTAGTATGTTCTCTGAACAAGATCCTTTGCTTATTATGAATTGCTACACCAAATCTTTTACACATAAAGTTCTATTTCAAAGAATTTGTTCAAACTAAGACTTCAAACATTTGAAATTCTCTCCCGCACAACTATTATAATTCCCTTTATTTCTTTGGGGTAATAATTCAGCTATTCTTATCCAATAGTATTTATTAGAAACCTTCATATGCACAGAACTTACAGAAAAAGATGTTGCTATAACTTTATTCATTCACTGTACTTTTTACTTTCTCTTAGGAGGAATTAAAAATTTGTATTCAAGACCCCACATTGTATATATCCATCTCTGTAGCAAGCAGTGTCACAGAATCCATTCCTTTCACTCTTTAAATTACCTTGTGTAATTATTACTCAGGCACACATGTTCATTTTATAATAAACCATTTTCCCCAAAACAAAAGCTCACTTGTTTCAAAGATAATCTTTATTGATGAGAAACATCGTGCTGATATAAAAAGATAATTTTCTTATTTATGTGACATTTTCTGTTTTTCAATTTTTTTCTTTTCAAGGATTAAAACCTCTGATATTCTCTTTTAGGAATGTAGTTTATCAACTGTAAGGATCCCATCCTCGTCCATAAATGAATCGATTAATCATGTCAAAAGATCTCAGAGGCTGATCATAGGGTAAAATGTGTCCTCCACCTCGAACAATTACCTAAAAGAAGAAAAAAAACAAGAAAAATCAAAATTTAGACACATGGAGACTCTACATAAATGAAAAGTTTTAATTAGGATTACATTATATTTAAAGCTTATATGAAATATGGAACAATTTCTGCCAACCCATTGGTGCCATCCAAGATAGGCCTTTGCATACACTGCCTGTCTTGCTGTTAATAGCTTTAATAATGGAGACCTCGATGTAGGAAAAAATTTAAATTGTACAGCTAGTTAATTTTATACAAAGTTGTGTTCACCTTTCATGTATATACATACAACTTGAAAATCCTTGTTAGGAGTGACCTGGAGTGAGCCTGTGCTCTAAGTGTCACCTGCTCAGCCCCCTGAGGTGGCTCCAGGCCCGCTCAGCCTGCGACTAAGTGGAATGCCTACTTAACTTAGCTGAGCAGTTCAGTCATCCTGCACTGACTAATACCTTTCAGCTTAGCCTTCATCGGTAATAAAAGGGAAGTAATTCTCAAAACACAAAATAACAAAAACATCCTTGACTCCTGAAGAACAGCATAAAACAATCTTCTTTCCCCAATACCATACTATGAAACATTTTCAACCATACAGCAATTTTTTTTTTTTTTTTTTTGCAGTTTTTGGCCGGGGCTGGGTTTGAACCTACCACCTCTGGCATATGGGGCCTGCATCCAACTCCTTTGAGCCAGAGGCGCCACCCTAAAACATATAGCAAATTTTAAAAATTCATATACTCACCATTTAGATTCTCTCACCAACATTCACTTCAGTATCTTTTTGACACAGTTCGAAATAAAATGGGGACAGCAGTACATCCCCCCCAAACAGAAGAATAGCAGCAGGAATTTCACACCTCTGACCTCACTTCCTGGCCATCTGATCCCACACGTACACCGCGCGCGCGTATACACACACACACACACACCCTCGCACCTTCCCTGCCCACATTAACTCGTGGTGAAGGAGAAGGGGTCAGACGTTCTCACTCTTGCTTTCAGGGACCTACCCGACCCTAGCCCAGTTTCCGAGCTGCCATGTGTAATGACCCAACGACATTGTATACGGTGTCATCACGATTGGAAAGAAAAGCTCCTTAAGGGGCAAAGGTTATTTCACATGCCACAAACCCTGCCCCCCAAAGTACATTCTCGAGCAGATTCGCATAAAGCATTTACCGACGTTAACCTGGCCAGTGAATTTGAGTGCTGAGAAATAAACACGCTATTGTTTACAGCCAAGCCACTCGCCATTCACAAATCAACGACACAGGACCGCTCGGCAGCCTTCTGAGGTGTGTTAGAAACGTGGCAGGGCTGTGACTACACATTTAAATGTGACAAGATTAATCTCAAGCCTCCCCAGATAGAAACGGCATATTTTGGAGCTTCCACACTAGAGCCCAAGCCTCTCAACCCCTGCGTTCCAGATGTTCCAGATGTTGGGGGGGGGTCACAACTGTGTCATGAATTCAAACAGGGTTATACAAACACTTGCAAGCTTCGTTCCACTTTATTTTTTTGAAAATGAGACAATGCTCCCTGGGAGTAGACAGATGCACAGACGTGGGGATACAGGTTTCTCCCTTGCACCTTTTTAGCTGGCAGAATAGAAAGGGAAATTCCCGCTGGGCTTGCCTGTGTGCACGTTTCAGGGGAGACTTTTTGGGGGGTATGGAGGAGGCCATTGGCCAGACGGTGATGCACGGGCGGAGACTGCACGCGTGAGGCACGTGCGCTGCGGTTCCACGTGAAGGAGGGCGTGGCTAAGGGGTTCCACGTGAAGGAGGGGCGTGGGGAAGGGAGGGCTGGCCAGGCAAACACGAGTGGGATAGGCTGGGGAGCGCACCTTACCCACAGGGCTGTTAGTTTCAACTGTGGGAAAGTACACCTACCGTAAAACCGTGAGGGCCATCTTAAGGAGTACAAGTCCGTAGCATTTGGTACCCTCACGATGGTGTGCCACCACCACTACCTAGCTGCAGATTGTTCTCAAGGAAACCATACACATTCGGTATCGCTTCCCGCTCCCCTCTCCTCCGCAGCCCCCGGCAACTGTCTCCAGAGACTCGCCTATTCTGGATAGACCCTGGACCTCCGTCCCCCACCTTTTTGGTACCAGAGACCGGTTTCATGGAAGATAATTTTTCCAAGGATGGATACAGGAGGTGGGGAGGAGGGATTAGACTGTCATAAGGAGCTGCAACTTAGACCCTTTGCCTGCACAATTTGCAGGAGGATTTTCTAGGAATGCTGCTGCTGATCTGACAGAATGTGGAACGCAGATGGCGATGTGAGCAATGAGGAGTGGATGTAAATACAGAGGAACTCGCTGGTCCGCTGCCCGCTTCCTGCTGGACGGCCTGGAGGGTTTTAAGTAGGGTAGTGATACATTCATATTTGCATTATAGAAAAAATATATCTAACAAGGAGGCTGATCTTAATATCTAACAAGGAGGCTGATCTGATATCTAACAAGGAGGCTGATCTGATATCTAACAAGGAGGCTGATCTTAATATCTAACAAGGAGGCCGATCTGATACTGGGAAAAGGCAGCAAGTCGGAAACACAAAGTCAGGCGAGAGAAGATGTGTGCCCTTGGGAGGGATGGGGAGAAGGGGAAGGGAAAAGGGATGTTGGGGTAGAACCAACAAAATTAGTGGTTCATCAGACATGAACGTTAAGTGAGAGTTTCCCTACCCACCTGCAACACACCCTTCCCCTTTCAGGCTTCTGACATAAGCACATTTGCAAAGGGTATTGCTAGCAGAGCCAGGAAAGAGAAAAGAGGGACATGGGAGATGCAAGGTTGGGAGACAGAGTATATAGGGAAGGTTTCATTTTTAATTACAGAAGGATATACACACTCAAGAGAATCTTGCTTGCTATGGTTTCTGATTTACATGAAAGTTCTTTTACTATTGTTATTCCATTCTACATTTACAAATCTTATCTTTTGGCTTTCAGACACTAATTATTAGTAGAGATAAAATAAATAGCACCCAAGAAATGTACTACAAAGGTACTTGGGGATGAGAATAAAGCCAAAGCTGGTTGGCAAATACTTCCTAGCACAGAAGGAGGCAAGCCACTTTCAAAAAGAAACAAACAACAATAAAACCAGAGCCTAGATCAAGGCCAAGAGTTGCTCCAACAGTACTCTGGGAAACATCCTGTGTTTTCACCTCCAGTGCAGCAAATGATGACTGAATAGGAGGAGGAAAGGAGCGTCTTGGTTCTTGGTGACCCCAATGCAGCCGTCATAATGGTAGATGGTCCCTAGAGTAAAAGAGTCAAGCCACACTTCGGCGTTCCTTCACAGCACCTTACTTGATCAGTTGTAACAATACTGTAATTTGAGATTTCTGTTTCAGACCGTGACACAATAGCTCAGTGGTTCTCAACCGTCCTTATGCCACAACCCTTGAATACCATCCAAAGGGGTCACGACCCACAGGTTGAGGGTTGCTGCATAGCTTGTGTCAAGCAAACACAGGACAGCAGTAGAACCTGAATTCAAAAAAAAAGGATAGTTTTTTTTAGCGACAAGGTCTATGTCTCCCAGGTTGGAGTGCAGTGGTTCTGTAATCCTGAACTAGGCAGTAGCTGTCCTCCCACCCCAGTTTCCTGGCTAGCTTGGACTATAGGCATGTACCACCACACCTGGATAAGTTTTAAAAATTTTGTATACAGATGGATTTTTGCGATGTAGCCCAGGCTGGTTTCAAACTCCTGGCCTTGAGTGATCCTCCCACTTCAGCCCCCCAAAGCATCGCAGGCACGAGACACCGTGCCTGGCCACGAAAGCATTTAGAGGTGCCAGAGAGTAATGGGGACTTCAGAGGCCAAGATCATGGAGAAAAGAAAATCACAGAGAAGTGAGCCAAAAATTTTGTGCTGTTTTCACATTGGGAAATTTACCAATTTCTAAGCTTCTCTGCCCAAGTAAAAAGTGACAGATAAGAGAATGCAAAGCTGAACAGTCTCATAGTGCTTGTAAAATCAAAAACCAAATAACTTCCTAAATGAAACAAAAGAAAATGGAGTTGCAGACCCATCAAAGTGGACTGGCATTGGTAAACACTGTAGGCTTTGCATTAGATTCATCAGAGACAATGGCTTGCACATAATGAAAATCTAGAGACAGGTTAGCTCTTGCAAACCTTGAAATCCAATACTAAACCAATCATCTCAATCCCTGATTGAATCAGAGTGATGTTCCTCTACTCTATTTGTCTTTAAGAAACAATTAAATCCTCTTTGAAGATAACATTTTTCTTCTTCTTTTTTGGGGGGCGGGAAACATTTTGTCTAGCATTTAATAAAATTTAGTAGGCATTTAAAAAGACAAAATCAAATGACTAAAAACTAAGGTGAGAATAAAGACTACAGAATGGGACCTCAAATGATTCAGATATTAGATTTTTTTGGTACATATTTTTAAGTAACCGTGAACAAAATATTTAAGAAGTTAGTAACAATAAGAAATTCACCAGAGAATTAGAATATATAAAAGAGAATCAAGCAGAAATTCTATATAGCTAAAAAGTTATTCATCCAGTTTTGATTGAAATTAAAAATGTAATAGATATTTCATAGGAGATTAGACATGGTAGAAGAAAGAATGTATGAACTGGAAGTTAGGTAATTAGAAGATATCTAGACTGAACCAAGGAGAAGAAAGGTATGGAAAATACAGATAAAGACAAGAAAAGACATGAGGCCACAAAACATTTAACTTACATTTAAGAAAATGATAAGGAATGGGACAAAAGAAGTAGCAACTTTTAAAGATACCAATTGAAATAGTCCCCCAATTGATAAAAGCCATCAAGCCACAGTTTTGGGAAGCTATGCAAACCCCAAATAGGATACACACTAAGAAAACTAACTACATCTACGCAAATAATATATTGCTAAAACCAAAGACAGAGAAAATCTTAAAAGCTGTCTCAGGAAAGGAAACAATACTTTCAAAGAAGCAAGAGAGCTGACTAATCAATAGAAACAAGGAAAGCTGGAAGACAGTGAATTAATTTCTTTAATTAAGTTCTATAACAAAATAAATGCAAGTCTAGAATTTCTACAGAAATAAAGAAGACCTTGTAACAATATTTTCAAGGAAACAAAAAAATGAAACTCTATAATTTATACATAAATAAAGAATACATTTTAAAAATAATTTCAAGGAAAAAAAAAAATTAAAGTTTTTTTTTTTTTTTTGCTGACAGACTTATACAAAAATAAAACACTAAAGGCTGTTCTTCAGACAATTAAAAAAATATTCCTTTCTTGTACCCTCAATGAATCCCCAACAATAAAAAAAAAAATATTCCTAGTGGAAACAGAGAAGCACAAAGAATAATAAAGAGAACCTGAGAATTTATATATGTGGGCAAAAGTAATGAATGTCAATAATACTAGTGTTTGTTGGAGTTTGAACTATATAGTAGCTTTTAAAAAGAGAAAATTTGTGCAAAGGTGGCATAAATTGAGATAAAGTAGTATAAAGTACATCTGAATATCTAGAAAATGGTAAATGTCCTAATTCAAAATTGACTTTCTTAAATCAAGATGTATGTCATTATTTCTAGGTAAACACTAAAGGGATAAGTGATAAGATAATATATTACTAGAAAGTTAATAGTGGTAAAGGGGCTTCCATAAGACTTTCAAATAATGGATGGGGTAAAAGGACGAGAAAAAAATGGAAGAGACATACTGTGTGACATGAAAAGTAGATTTCTGACAGTCAGGGAAACATTAAGTTAGAGGAAATCTTGAGATCAAGAAACACATGTGTAATTCTTCCTTTTAGAGAGAGATAGAATGCAAACCTGAGAGGTAAAGACCCTTCAGTGAAATCTCTTAGCCTTATTTCAGTGGATTAATTGGTACTTTGAGTATGTCTAATAAAAAAAAGTCACAGAAATTTTTCTCTATATCAATTCAAGGATCTCTATGTTAGTTTGAGCAAGGTTGGGCTGAATGACTAAGGTTAGAGCCTTCTCTTTCCTCAGTCAGCATGGTCAGTGGAAACCTAAAAGCACAGTCCAGTGTAGTGGAAGCAACTTGGCATGAAGATGAAGAGCATGGGCTCAAGATTCAGCAGATCTGAGTTTGAGCCTGTTCTATGACTCTAGCACAGTGGTTTAAATGCGTCTCTATTTTCTCACTTGTAAACAGAAATAAGAAGTAAGGTAACCAATTGTCCTAGTCTGCCCAGAACCAAGGGGTTTCTGAGAATATGGGATTTTCACTGCTAAAAGCAAAAAAGTACCAGGCAATCTGGAATGGTTGGTCACTGCAATGATATTTGACATTTTGTAAGGATTCAGAGAGACAATGCGTATAAAATGTTACGTGGTTCTCAGTCCATAAACGTCTTAAGCTTGCACCATGTGCTGATATAGGCACTCAACCAATGGTCACTACGACTATTATCTGAGTTTTTATGATCCAAAAAATTGCTTTCCCTTTAAGGTGAGGAGTAAGATTTATGATCCAAAAATATTGTTTTCCCTTTAAGGTGAGGAGTAAGACCAGAAGGTACAATACTAAAAAGTGCAAAATTCATTATTTCGCTTTTTCAGAAAAAAAGGATACATTCTTCAGGAGGGGAAATATTTCTTTTCCAAGCTTCTTTGATTTCCATGTTATGAAGCCTTCCTTCCCAGGGGAAAAGTCTTAATTAAAGTAATAAAACAGCTTGAATGGGAGAGTAAACCTCTGTCAACTGTGTCTGCACTGAGTTTTATCCCTGCAGCCTGCCAGTACCAGGATCCATCCCATTCTTTTCCTCCACCCTTTCTTCCCCTTTCACCACATGCTGTTGCCAAACACCCCCTTTCTGCCTCCACACAAATGTCAAAGCAAGCAAGACCTTACTTGTCTTAGCAGAATGGCAAAAGGCTGTTCTGTCTTTTTTCCCTTTTAGGAACCCAATCTGCAACACAGGGTTTCGTGCGATTAAAAAGTAATTCAAAGTTCTCTTCCTCATTCTCTCCTTCCATGTCCAGTTTTTAAATTCAATATCAAGAAGATAAAAAGCACAATCCAGTTCATTATTTGCTCTTACTCAATATCTAGCTTTATGATTTACACTTGCAGTTTTCTTTTGCAAGAGAATTAGAGAAAGGGAGGAGCGGCCAGAGGTTATAGCAGTAAATGCTTTCCGCCAGGAGTGTTGCAAGGACTTAGATCAGGGATGTCCAAACTTTGGCTTCTTGGGCCACATTCAAAGAAGAGCTGTCATGGGCCACACATTAAATACACAAATACTAACAAAAGCTGATGAGCAAAAAAACCCAGAAAAGGTCCCTGCATAATGTTCATGATATCTGCCCCCACAGATAAGCCAAACGGCCCTCACATGATAATCTTAATTATGCAGCAGCCCATTCTGACAGCCTTTAAAAAAAAAATCATTGTGCAAGTCCCAAGTTTGCGATCACTAATACAGAAAATGTACACATCTAAGTAATAAAACATCTTTGATTAAAAAAATTTTTTTTATAAAAGTAAAAGAAAAGTGGTCAACATAAAACCAGGTGGATATTTGACATTGCTTTTGAGATACTAATGTGTTAGAATCTGGTTCGATGGAAATAGTTGCAATTCTCAGTGAGTTCTCAAGGTGCTCTTCATATATTTTTGCTCTAATTTTACTCTTAATATGCTTCATTCTTGAAGATAATTGCTTGCAAATGTAAGTGCTGCCAAAAAGTGCTGACATAAATAAGGCGTGATTTATGATGTGAGTGATATCTGTCTCTGGAAAAATAGAAGCTATAGAAGTCTAGTAAAGAGACATGATCAAAAATATTGTTCACTTGAATGTCAGTCAGGTTGTAGCTCTATGAATTCTATTTGAAAATTTATGTCAACAGAAAATGCAGTCACAAATGTACCAAAATGTTGATTATTTTCCTGGAAATCATGAAATTTGTTTTCAGATTCTTGTATCAAATCAAAAAGCAAGGCTTGCGTATTTTTTGCTATTCACAGGACTGTGTTTAGCCACTGTGTCAAAATGTATAAAATTGTTTGCCTTACTTTGAACTTGCCATAATCTGTTTCATTTTGAAGGCTTTATGGTTGGAAATATTGTATTGATAAGTTGTTTTCACAACAAGATGCATGTTTAAATGAGCAGTTAAATCCACTAAAAATACTAATTCTGTAAGCCGGCTTTTATCGTCAAGTTCTGGCACAAATTTGGTTTTTGATACCATCAATGACTTAATAACGTGTTGTAAATCCTAAAAACTTTTCAACATTTAGCCTAGACTTAGCCATCTTCCAAAAACCAAATGATGGTGTCATAGTCACATAGATACTTTTAAGGAATTCCTGCAATTGGTGATGACTCAATTCCTTGGCCTTTATGAAAATTCACAGTCTTGATGACATTTTGTATTACATTATCCATTTTTAAAGCTTTGTGCACAAGTTTTCTTGATGACTATGCAAGGATACTTCATCAAATATGAGTTTGGGTCAGTAATTGCATCCTCTTGTATTAATCTTATAAATTCCTCTCTTTTACCTACCACGGCACCATCTGTAGCTATACCAGTTATGTTGATAATGAACAAAGAAAATCTCTTTAACACATATTTTATAGCCTTGCATAAGTCTCTTAACCTACTTGTGTCTTTAAATGGCACTAAAGAAGCCATTTCTTCAATGACATATTTATCATCAGTGCTTCTAATAAAAATGGCAATTTGACTCATATTTGTAGCATCAATGCTGTCATTCATCACCAAAGCATACAATTTTAAATTAGCAACTTTACTCTCTAAACTTTTTTTGATAGATTTTTTTTTTCTTCAGTTCTCCTGGCTATAGTCTAATGAGATAGACTAATCTGAGAAATATGCCCCCTTTTTTGAGGGTAAATTATATCTGCCACGCTTTTCATGTATTGCTTAACAAAGTCACCATCAGTAAATGGTTCTGATGGGGTTTTTTTGCTATTAAATATGCTACCACCTAAGTAGCTTTTACAATGGAATCTATCTGAGTTGCTTTAAAGTTTTTTTTTCTTTCTTTTTTATTTTTTATTAAATCATGGGTATGCACATTAATGCAATCATGGGGCACAATATGCTGGTTTCATGTAGAATCTGAAATATTTTCTTCAAACTGGTTAAAATAGCCTTCATGGCATTTTCTTAGTTACTGTGTTACGATCTTTATATTCTGCATTTCGTAAGTTTCACCTGTACCCTTCTAAGATGCACCATAGGTGTGGTCCCACCAATTACCTTCCTTCCACCCATCCTCCCCCTGCCCCTCCCCTCCCTTGCCCCTTTCCCCACATTCTTGTGCTATAGTTGGGTTATAGCCTTCATATGAAAGCTATAAATTAGTTTCACAGTACGGCTGAGCACATTGGATACTTTTTCTTCCATTCTTGAGATACTTTGCTAAGGAGACTATGTTCCAGCTCCATCCATGTAAACGTGAAAGAGGTAAAGTTGCCATCTTTCTTTAAGGCTGCATAATATTCCATGGTGGTGTACATATACCACAATTTATTAATCCATTCATGGGTCGATGAGCACTTGGGCTTCTTCTATGACTTAGCAATTATGAATTGGGCTGCAATAAACATTCTAGTACAAATATCTTTGTTATAAGGTGATTTTTGGTCTTCTGGATATATATCTAGTAGAGGAATTATAGGATTGAATGGCAGGTCTATTTTTAGATCTCTAACTATTCTCCAAACATCTTTCCAAAAGGAACGTATTAGTTTGCATTCCCACCAGCAGTGTAGAAGTGTTCCCTTTTCTTCCACATCCACACCAACATCTCTGGTTTTGGGATTTTGTGATGTGGGCTAATCTTACTGGAGTTAGATGATTTGTCAAAGTAGTTTTGATTTGCATTTCTCTGATGATTAAGGATGATAAGGATTTTTTCATGTGTCTGTAGGCTGTGCGCCTGTCTTCTTCAGAGAAGTTTCTCTTCAAGTCCCTTGCCCACCCTGAGATGGGATCACTTGATCTTTTCTTGCTAATACGTTCTCTTTGAGTTTTCTGTGGATTCTGGTTATTAAACCTTTGTTGGAGGCATAACCTACAAATATCTTCTCCCATTCTGAGGGCTGTCTGCTTGCTTTACTTACTGTGTTCTTGGCTGTGCAGAAGCTTTTTAGTTTGATCAGATCCCAGTATTATATTTTTGATACTGCTTCAATTGCCTGGGGAGTCCTCCTCATAAAATATTCACCCAGGCCGATTCCTTCAATAGTTTTCCCTGTACTTTCTTCTAGTATTTTTATAGTTTCATGTCTTAGGTTTAAATCTTTAATCCAGTGCAAGTCTATCTTAGTTAATGGTGAAAGGTATGGGTCCAGTTTCAGATTTCTACAGGTCACCAGCCAGTTCACCCAGCACCATTTGTTAAATAGGGTATCTTTTCCCCACTGACTATTTTTAATTGACTTGTCAAAGATCAAATAATGGTAAGTAGCTGGGTTCATCTCTTGGTTCTCTATTCTGTTCCATACATCTACCTCTCTTATTTTGTGCCAGTACCATGCTGTTTTGGTCACTATCGATTTATAGTATAGTCTGAGATCTGATAGAGAGATTCCTCCTGCTTAAAAAAATTTTTTTTTAAGAAGACAGACTTTTTCCAGTTCTGCTGTTTTGTTCTCAACTACACAGTCCTTCACTGAATCTGGCAGAATATTTTTGCATGAAATTATAGTCTTTGAAAACGTGCACAAATACTCTGTAAATTAATTCTACTATTTGTCTCAACAAAAAACTAGTCATCTGTCCACTTTTCATGGAACAATCTTCCTTCATCCATAATTTTTTTTGGGAGGGATTCTGTTTTCTTTTGAGATGTTGTAGAAGCCACGTTTGGATTAAAAAATAATAATAGTAGATAAAGGACTATAATTATTTTCATTATGAAAATTAATTGACAGGAAAACAGAAAGTAGGGTTTAGGCCCTTCCACATCTTGGCTGCCGATGCAGGGTGAGGTGGAGGCCGATGTAAAGTGCAGAGGGAGACATGTGAGGTGCTTTTGAGGTGTGAAAGGACCTTTAATAAGCAAATAAGAATGCTTATCTGACTTCTAAATAACATTAAAGGCCGAATAGTGCAATAGTGGGTTGAAATATTGCTGATAATCACTGCCTCGCCAAGTCACCATAAGCACAAGTAACATCTGATGGTGTCAATTCGACCGTCTGCATTTGGCAGACAACACACTGGAGGTTGCACACCACCATAAAACTGAAGGTGTGCATGAGCACGAACCGGGAGAGAGTGCACATTTGTTTATTTTATGTGACATTGTGACACAACATTGTCATCTGCAAAGTTCATATTCAACCACTGTGCAATTGAGTTCCATCAAAAAAAAAATCACAAAAAAATCCCATTATGTTTGAAGCAAGTTTAGGAGTTTAGGAGTTAGGCCACATCCATGCCATGCTGTGCTGCATGTTGCCCGTAGGCCGCAGGTTGGACAAACCTGACTTAGATCCTAACCCACTGTCATCTGGGTAACATGGAAACAGGAGCCGGCCCACTGCTAGAGTTTCACTTCCTGAAAACAGCAGTATGGGATGGTTCTAGCAGTAGCGTGCTAGACCCGGGGAGCCAATTTGTGTACATTGCCACTCAAGTGCACATTCAGTGATGTCAAGCCAGCAGTGTGAAATCTGCCACGTGGGAGTATTTATACTATGGAAATTGGCAAGCACTAGAAATCAGTGCCCCCTTTGCCCAAGCCACTTTCCCCTCAGACCACCAGTTCTCTGGCATTTTGACTCTCCTAGAGAAAGAGGAAACATTCTGGCATTCTTCCTTTTTTCAAGGTAAGCTCAACAAACATCCATCTAAATGGGTGAATTTTAAAGTCTAAAACTTCTTTAAAATAGTGGTTTATGAAATCAGGTGGTGCAAATTTCAAATATCTGCAGAAAGGTGAGAAGGGCCTGGCGTCTGCTTCCATTCCTGCCTACTCCCATTGAGTTCAAGTATAATCAACAATATTAGAATGTCAGGACCTCACTACATTGGCGAGATCCTTCTATTTGCTTCAGAGCACCCTGAGATGCTCAAAGCTGGTCTGTTTAGGACAACTCCAGACCAGAGGATCAGGATTTAACTATGTTCGTGATGACCCTAACAGGGTCCCAGAATCCCAAAGCGTCTCTAGGTTTCAGGAGTTTAGGATACATGCTAAAGGCATGAGATTTTCATGATGCCATTTGTTAAAATAAAAGGCGGCACACATCTTTTACTGCCCAACTAAAAACTGTGCAAGGCAAAAAGCATGCATTAGTCCAGCTGACAATGTGGCAATAACTTAATTTTGTTCCATCCCACTGCCCATTTCTTTACCCTACTCTACCTTCCACCTTATTTGTTTACTTTTTGGCTCTGTTTAACACTCCCACGAGTGATTTTGTGAGTCTTTGCTTACATTCCAAATTAAAACAACCAAAAGTTATTGTTTAAATAGCAAATACCAATTCCCTCTTTGTTCTTCAATTCCCATTAATTTTTAAAATCCATTCTCCATGTATAGATAACACTTTACATTTTAGACTTCTTAGTGTTTATCCACTTTTCATTTAATGAAATGTTCCTCCATTAAATTTTAATAGATTATTAAAAATCACTCAATGGCTAAGAAAAAGTTATGCATTGTTGCCTAGTTGTCATATTGTGATATTTATTTATATCTCAATAAATAGATCTATAAGCCAATTTATATTTTAAATAAGACAATAAATTAGCTCCCAGAGTATTAACTAAGTGCATATTTGCGTAGCTTAATTTAGAAGCCTTCTTCTTATGCTAATTGTCCTTTCTTGTGAAATAGAACCTCATGAACTTAGAATATTCTTGGCAAATAATCAGAGTAAAATTGGGAGTTGCCATTGTTTATTATTTCCTTTGTTTTCAGGAAGCAAGCTGAGTAGGGAAAAAACCAAAAACCACGAATTCAATTCTGTTTAAAGGACAGGATATTGTAGTTAGCACAGAGATAGAGATGAAACTTCGACGACTCCTTGTATAAATTTGTGTCTGAGAATATTCCTCACTTCTTCCCCTCTGTAACACAGAAGGGAAATGGTCTTTAGCTGACATAAACAACACATCCTTTAGTTTACAGGGAATTGTTTTGAACTGTTCATTATCTCCGCATGTCTAGTCTGTTTCCTAAAAGACACATTGGTGTGTGCAATGGGTGACCAGCCATAGCACTCCTTGAGAGTATTAAAATACTCACACACAATCATTCAGAGGTGTAGAAAAGGGGCACAGAGATAACGTCAAGGCCAATTTGATTCTAATTAACTGAACATTTACTCAGTGCCAGAAACTATTCTAAGGGGTGCGCCACAAAGATAAATGATATATTTTTCCTGCCCTCAAGGAGCTTAGCACCAAGGAGGACTTTATCCTCTCAGGTACAGGAGTTGAGAGATCAAACTTACATTTTGGAAAAAGTGCCCAGAGGAGGGTAGATTGGTGAAAGGGGAGATTAACTAAGACCAACTAGGCGAGATATTGGAAAAGGACAAAGAGTGTAAACAGCAACTGAAACACACA
This sequence comes from Arctocebus calabarensis, assembly GCA_963573935.1. Lineage (NCBI taxonomy): Eukaryota > Metazoa > Chordata > Mammalia > Primates > Lorisidae > Arctocebus > Arctocebus calabarensis. Next base: position 61,353 of record CAUYON010088590.1, read on the forward strand.
TTCAGAGTGCTCTCAAATCGCATCTTTTAAAACACCACAAGGCAAAAACTATTTCATTTTGGAATTTATAACATAGCCCTCATTTTTTCTAATGCCCCCCAAATGTTGCACTAGTTTTACTGCTTTGTATAAATGCAGTGTTTTTCTTCGTAGCTAGTTCTTGTGGTTTCCATGCCAAACACCAGGAAATGAATAAAATCGGGCCGACAAGAAGGAAACTCCAAAGCAGATGTGAGAAATGCCAGCTAAGGAACTAGGTGAATAATATTCACCAATTACTGTTCTTCTTAATTTTCTGGTAAGACTTACAGCAAAGCAACTGGCTAAATAACTTTTCTTCTTGTTGTTTCAACAGAAAAGTGATTGAAGTAAGAGGAATTTTGTCAGCAAAAGATTCTGGATGTTCTCCCCATGGGACGGGGCTTGCCTGAGAATCCCAGGCAGAAACTGACATCTGTCGATTTCATAACTTGCTGCTTCTCCCTCAACCACTGTTAGTAGAGATGAACTGAAAAGGTGCTGGAGGAATGAATTTCTGATTTTTAAAAGCTGCATAGTTTGGGGCCAAACTCAGCACAGGGAATACAGGAAGAAAAACGTACCTACACAGCCAAAGTCCCAGCAGACTCAGCTGTGACACCTCCTCTCCACCTTCACTCTGACTGTGCAGACTGTGTGTAATTTGAAGGTAGCCAGAAAGAAGATGGGAGATAGTGAGGGGGACAGGAAACAAATCGTGAATTTTAGACAAGAGAAAGGACCTTAACTTCCTCCTTCTATTTAAGGAGCCCACGTGAAAGATAACTAGAGACAAGTGCAATCGTTTTCTGAGATGGTAGAATAACCAGAACTCTTTAAATCACAAAATTGACACAGGCACAAGAAGGTATGGACAAGAACGTCCATAGCAGCACTATTTTTAGTAGCAAAAAATTAGAAACAACTCAAATGTCCATTAGTGTTAGGATGGATGGATAATAGACTCATGTAATGGAATACCATGTAGCAATGAAAAACAATGAGCCATGACTAAAGCGTATCAACATAGGCGAATCTCACAGCTGGATAGTTAAAGTATGTTTTTGCAGGATATACACAGAATAACTCCTTTTGCATAAAATAAAACCCGAGAAATAATAAACATGGGAAGTAAAATATTGTTTATGGGTATGTATAACTGCAGTGCAACTATTAATGATGAAAACAGGAAGGGGATAATAAAAACAAAACTTAGAACAGTGTTTTACCTCGGGGAACAACAGGGACGGCTTTGGGATTGGGCAGGTCACACTACTAGTATTATTGTATTTCTTAAACTGCCTGGGAAACGCAAAGGTCTTCATTTATCACTGTTTTATACAGAATTATAAATATTATTTGCTACACATTTTATCAACAAAGGAAAACCCTCAGAGGCTGCCAAACCCTCAAAAATGAATCTTTAAGAAATTTCACACATTTTCTCCTGTGCTTTGCTCCATGTCTAAAAACAGCAAGTGGGGGGAGACACGGATAAGCAATTGAACTTAAACAAAGGCAAAGCGGGAATTCTTCTCTAGGAAGTGGTTCCAAGCGGGGCAGGTGCCAGAATGGAAACCTTGGGACTCTGGTCGCCACATCAAAAATAAATAGTAGCACCAAAAATAAATACCCCATCTCTGTGCTGGACAGCAGAAGAGCAGTAAGTTGCCAAATATTTGGGGTGTTTTGTTTTGATAGTTTGTTTTCTTTACTGTCTAAATTTAAACTCTTGTATTTCCCATCTTCCCTGTTTCTATGTCAGAAGCACAGTATAAATAAAAGAAAATCTGTATGCTCTTTTTTGTCAACAAGGATGTTTTAGATTATTGTTAAACTGGAAGGGACTTGATGCTTTAAAACCATCTCCATAGTCAGTTTATCCATTTTTATTTCCTATTATTAGGCGACACGTAGGAAAATGTTGTACAACTCCTCAGCCAGACCACTACCTCTGGACAAGACGTTTCTTTGCTACGGTGAAGTTAAAGCAGAATATAACTGCAGTAGTTCCGAGCTCCTGATACATAATATTGAGCCCATTTCATCATCTGAAACATGGACTTCATAAAGCCTCTATAAATAGAGGGAGAGTCCTTGTCCTGGGAAAATAGATCATATCTAGGAGAGCTCCCTAATGACAATATAAACTAATATTTGTCAAATGCTTACTAGGTGCCAGGTAAAGCATCAAGTAATTTATTAATTTATGAGCATTATCTCAAACCATCCTAAGAATGAATCCTTCTGTGAGAGTGGTAGGTGATGGTGAGGAAGCTCTTGGAGAGGTCAAGGTACCCAAGGTCACACAGCTAGTGGCGGGGTGGGAACCTAATCTAGTATCACTGTCTTAATCAATGCTCTTAATCCCTACAGAGTTGACTGAACATGGTGATAAAAGTAGTTAGAATTGCCAAGGTAAGAAACTAGGGACAAAATTCAAGTCCGCTTGATAGCTTAGTTCAGAACATCTCAGTCTGGTATTCCCAGATAGATGATCTGTCATTTGGATTGGGAAGAGATATAAATTATTTTTAACGATTCAGATAGTCTATTGCATGAATTCTTTGACCTGTTTTTATACTATGGACCCTTATGACTGTCTGGTTCAGTCTATGGGCAACTTATAATAATGTTTTTAAATACATGATAAACACGAGCACACACAATATACACATATATCATAGATTACAAATGAAGCTATTACATTGAAATCATCAAAATAACAAAAAAATTGTAATTATATATACCTCTGTATTAACATTTCAGTAAGAGCAATTGATCAATCTGATAATTACTATAATTTTAAAGTAGTGATGAGCATAAAGGTTGTTTCAAGGTATCTTTGACAGCATATGTGATATGTAATATGAAAATATCTCTGCTTTTTATTAGAGACAAAGTCAGGGGTGTTGCTAATGCCACTGTGATTTGTTGCCTACTTTCATAATGGAAGGAAATGCTAAATTTCAGAGTTCATTATGAAAGGAAATGCTATTTCAGTTAGAAGTTAATGAAAATAAAGATGCACTTTTTCCCTTTCCATGTTCACTGACCTCCTTAAATCCTAACTATAGACACTTACTCCAGGTTAAGAATCGTTATTAAATAACCTAATGATAACCTAAAGGAAATGCTAAGTTTACGCGTGATGAGACTTTTTTTGCTTTGACTTGGAATTGCATCAATCCATTTATTGTACTTGATCAATAAATAATATCCAGAAGAGATCCACTGTGGCTGGTGGACCACTTTTTTGCTGCGAACCACTGCTCTGGATGATGTTTAAAGCAGACCGACTCTGGCGACACAGTGGCTTCTTTGTTATCTACGGGCACTGCACACCCTGAGCCACATAATGTCAGTACAGCACAAAACTCTGCTGCAGAAAGAAAGTCAAAGCGTTGAATAAATAAAAGAGTTTTTCTACAAGTCTAAATTACTAATAGTCTATCAGTGATCTGAAAGAACAAAGGTCACTTATAACCCTACAATGCATGGCAGGGACTGAAGTCTAAAATTTAGCTTTAGGATTTAACTGAGGATTTGGGAGAACTAGTTATCCCAGCAGATACTACTGACCTTAAGACATATTTCTAAATGTGCTGCTTCAGATCAATGGCTGGTTTGTTAGGAGGAAAACTAAGTTCTCACTTTTCTGGTTCACTTATAAGTAAGTGTAATACAGGGGGTCGCAAAGGTTGCCCCTAAAGTCACCCTACATAGGGAAATGTAGCTAATTGCACCTTTATTTACAAAATATTCATTACAAATTTTACAAAGAGGTGGCCAACCTCTTTGAGGTAGAGAATATTTTGTAAATATTTTGTATGGTGACTTTATCGGCAATCTTTGGGACACCCTGTACTAAGTGTTAAATAAGTAAGTAAAAAAGGAATTAGAGAACTCTTTAGGGATCAGGATGGATGTTTCTCCAAACATAAGCCACACGGTGTTTCCTGCAAGATGGAAGCCATGTCAGTAAGAACAGAGGGAGAAAAGACATCATAGTTCAGGGCTGCATATTAGAATCCCCTAAGAAGCTTAAATAGCTATGGACAGGCTGTACCCCAGACCATAAAAATAACATCTGAAATGTAGGCCTGGGAATCTATTACCTGCAAGAGCTGAGCCACATAGGTTTAGGGAAAAGTAGAAGATTAATGATGGTTCAAAATTCTTTGCCATGCTTCCTGACAAGAGGAATTGGCCTTGAACTGTGATTTGCTTCAACCAAGAGAGGGCAATGGAAATAAAATTCTGGGACTTTTGAGCACAGGTCTTAAAAGGATTGGCGATTTTTGCTTCTCTATTTGGGAGACAAGCCACTATGTTATGAATAAGTCCAGGCCAGGACACTGCGTGACTAAAGGCCATTTGGAGGGAGCATAAGGGGGAGATGAGATCGTCTTGGATGTCCCAGCTTTAGCCAAACTTCCAGCTGAATGCAGCTGCATGTGGGACCTCAGCCTACCCCACATGAATCAGAACCGCCCAGCTGAGCCCATTCATTCCACATACTTGTAAGAAATAATAAATTGCCATTTTAAGCCACTGCGTTTGGAGTGGAATGTTATTCCACAATAAATAACTGAAAGGGGGAAATATTTAATGACAGTTCCTTATTCTTTTTCCTAAAAGATCTGTCATTCTTGTCTTGGAATCTTGATATTAATAGAAAACCATGACCTGCTCCATCTTTTTAACAAAGATATAAGACATAATTACATTGAGAATTTAGGCAAAATCTTATGTCATGCAGACAAAGTTAGACCAAATTCCCGTGTGGTCTTAGGCAACATACTTCCCCCACCCAATGACCAAATCCCTGAGAGCTAGCAAGGCCATTACGTGGGTGGCCTTTGTGGTAAACATAGAAATGCACCATCAGAGCCTCCTTCAAGGATGGTCATGCAGCCCAGCCACAGGGAGTGCGGGCAGCAGACAGCCCCCAGCTGGTGGTTCTTCCAGGGTCAGCCTGCCCTACAGAAAGCTGCCTCTCCCAAGATGATGCCCTTCCTGGGGAAGCACACACTTGGTGACGGAGCGAGGCATACAAGGGCCTGGCCATATTGGCCCAATGCGGGAGACTTTTATGGAAAATAACCACCCCAGAGCTCCCTGCCAGGTTCGTCTGGCCTTTATCACAGTTTTATTTCTCCCTTGGTCCAATCCGAGTCCCTCAGGATCCCTCTTTCTTCCACAGGAGTTGGTCCCCAATCAGTAATATGCACCCAAAACTTTGCCTCAATGCCTATTTCTGAAGAAATGCACACTGTGACTCCATGAAGCTCTACAATTGGGAGATAGGAGTATGGTTTGAGTGCTGTGTTCTGGTTTTCTGCCCATAGTCTAATTCCCAAAAATGGACAGAAGAACTTAGTTCAGGACTGAAGGATGGAAACAAAGAATCCACAAATCAGGAAATCCCTCTTTGTAGAAGGTGACTCAGCTAGAGGAGAGATGATTTTAGAGAAGATTCTGTTTGCGTATATCTGTAACAAAGCCAAAACATTTCCCCAGGGAATTCACTATTTAATACACTTGGGAATTACCATCTTAACCTTATAACAGTTGCATTCTTCCATTCAATATATTTTTAAAAATTTCTCATTCCCTCTCTACTAGTCAAATGCAAAAGTCATGCAAAAGTCACTGCTCTTTGTTTCCCTGAATCATGCCAGTGCAACCAAGGACTTGCTGGGGACCTTTCTGGAACTGTTAGTTCCTTCAGAAATAGTTCATAATACTCCCTCTGCTGTTTAAAATTTTAAAAAGTAAAATCAAGGGGGAGTTGCTTGCAGGAAAAGCAGGTTCTAGGTCTTGACCGACGCTCCCTCTGTGGGTTACCCATGTTCAAATCTGAATCTGCCCGTCTCTTCCACGCAAGGCCGTGGCCATTCCTTTCTCTATTCTTCAGCTGTGTGTAGTCAAAGAAACAAACTACAGGTGGTGGCATCCTGAGGGAGCTGTGGTGACTGCTTTCTGTCTGCCCACCATCCTCCTGCGTCCTCCTCTCCTGGGCCCTCCGCAGTCTGCTGTCGGCCACCCACACGCCTCCCCTGGCAGCCACCACATACCCTGCGGGAAGGCAAGTCATCTAGACTCAGCAGCCCATCTCTCCCTCACCCACTCCCCTCTCAGGTACTTGAAAATGCTACCGTGCAGTGGAAAGATCAAGCTCAGGAGTGTCGGACCTGAGAGGCTATCACTATGGGAAGCCTAAGCAAGTTTCCTGGGGGAAGCTTCTGTTTCCTCATCTACGAATTAGTAAATACCATGACATAGTTCACAGGGAAGCTACTAGGATTCCATAAAATTGTGAATTAAACTCTGCACTGCAGACGCTGGCCTGAGGGCTCCTGAGTGCTGAGTAACTGGGAGCCATCCTCAGTGACTCCGTTGACGTCCCACCATCCCACGAAGTAATCGTTCTCCCTCGGTTTCAGTAACCAGCCCACAGCCAGTAAGTGACAAAACTGGAAATTCAAACCAGGTTTATCTAACTCCGCCTTTCTCTCGTGACACCAGAAAGCTTCCAGTTGGTGATGAATTTCCAGAACAGTCAGGCTTTGAAGGCGGCGAGCTCCTGCCCTTTGATTTCTCCAGACTTAACCTCTAGCTGAAATCGCAGTTCCTGTTGGAAACCAGGACATTTTGGGAGACACTGAAAGGAGATGGTGGCAGCTACAGGCCTGAGGGTTCAGACAGTAAGTGTAAGGCTGAGTGCAGGGATGGTCCTTTAGGGGGCTGGGTGTGCTCGCTGTGGCCAATGAGTTCCAGGGACCCCAACATGGGGTGATCTCGTGTGATACTTAGTTTCTAAGTTTGTGGAGACACCCAGTCAACACCTTCTCTTGAACAGGGAAGTGATCCTCACAGCTTGGACATCCCAAAGCTTATTCCCTCTGACCTCTATTTCAGGAGCTCCGAATCAAGCATCAGGAAGGTGGTTTTATGAAAGAGATGGAGAACCTTCTTCCTGGCATGACTATTGGCCGGGTTTCCTTGCCCTGAATTCATCCTACAGCTGCCATTTTTAACTTCTCAAAGAACAGCTTTAAAACTGCTTAAAAACTTTTCATGGCTCACATCTGAGGTGGCATGGAAGAAAAAAAAACAAACCCCACAACCCACAACAACCCTTTGATGGCACTCAGCTTAAACAATAGACCCCGGCTCCTTGCTTACCATCAAGGCTCCATGATAGATTGATCCCTCTCTGGTTCCCTCTCCCAGCTCTCCTCTGAGCTCCAGACTGTGACCTTCAGTGTCCCCCTGCCCCAGGCCCTGCACCCTGGTAGTTTCTCTGTCTAGAGGAGTGCTGGGATTCCATCATTCTGCTGTGCTTGTGAAGTAGAAAAACACACTCTGGGATGAGAGCCAGGATGTCTGGAGTCTAATATCAGTTCAGGCATGAAATGTTGTTAGGAGACCTTGGGGAAGTCACTTAACCTCCGGGTTTCAATTTCCCTCGCCTGGAAAATGATATCTAAAATTCCAGTTCTAAAATGCTAGCTAGCTGAGATAATCCATCCTGTAATTATTGCATAAACCCGAATCAAGATTGATATTGGAAACATGGAATAAAAACAATAGCTCAAGCTGCAATCAGGAAAATTAGACGTGTAGGAGATAGTGCAAAACTCATGATTGCAGGAGTTATACCTAAGGTTTGATAAGAAAATTGCTGGTGACTCAAAACTTACTTTTAGTATTTACATGGAAAATAGTGTCAAATAAAAATATTTTCTGTAAAATAAGGATAGAATAAATTGAAATGGCTTAATTGCTTTCTTTAGGACATTTAGCTTAATGAAATTTAGACTATAAAAAATGTTCTTAAAGAAATTCATCAGTGTGGCTATTATTCTGATTGAATTTTAAAAATTTAAAACTTTTTTGGAGCTGGCATGCTGATTCAATGATGGAAGAACAAGATTTCCTGCATTTTGAAAGGGGTGACAACATCCCCACAGGTCATAAACAGCAACTTTGACATTTGGCATAAGGTTCAGAAAGACCCTAAAAGGAGCAGTAGAGTGGCTTTGACAATGATGGCTATGAGTTATCAACAGCCAAAGAGAAAGAGAATTAGACCTCTGGGACCCAGAGACAGTTCCAGTAAGGGCTCAGAGTCATCACCAGTGCACAGGCTACCCATGATTTTGACTATTCCATAGCCTAAGAATTACACTTTATTTACAGTGTATTATATAGAGAGCATTTCTGTCTTTCTCCTTTTATGTGTAAGTATAGAGTAAGTATGACATTTGCTAATGATTACTGTATTATTCTACATCGCCCCTCTGGGCATTAATGAAAAATAGATACTTTAGATTTTTGTTAGAAGACCTTAGAGATAATTCAGTTTAAACCTTGCATTTTACAGACAAATTCTGCATTTCCTACAAACTCACCAACCCTGCGGCCCCAGATTTCATAACAAAGCAGTGTCCAATTCCTAGAACGGTAATGGAAATACCAAAGACTCACTAACTTCCAGGTTAGAACCAACAAGGAGAAATGAGACGCTTTCATCCCCACCTGATCTTTGAAGGCGGGCAGAGCTGTGTGTGGCTTCTCTGGGCCTAGCTTGGTGTGACTACCCGGGGGAAGTCGCTCCCTCTCTCAGTAGCCTGTTGTTCCCTAGCAGAGCTGTGGTCTCTTTGTGTGAACCTTTTAGGTAACCATCCAGAGACAAGTCTACTTTGGTTTTGATTCTTTAAATTAAGAGCTGTGGTGTTTGGCAGAGAGCGAAGTTTGGTTTTTGGCAGACACATACGCAAGCTTCTGTTTTGTGTGTCTAATGCTGAAAAGCAAGTCCATGGCTAAGGCCCATTTGCTTCATTATCAGACGCTTGACATTTGGACAGGATTCCCAGATCCAAGCCTCACAGAGGATGCCTTTGTTCACACAGGAGCTCTTTTCCTCCTGATGCCCCTCATCTCCACGCACCACCCCTAACCTGGGCTAAGGCACTCAGAGCAGGGTGTCCGCCAACATTCCGAAATCACCTACACCAATGCAGACCCCTTGCTGTGTAGTAAAACACTCCCTATCACAAACACATGTGGGCCTCGCTTCTTTTGTTACCCATTTTTTGGCAGCCAGAGAAGCACCATTTCATCTCTAAATGTGTTTTGCATTCACAAGAAGAGTCAGCGGGCTTAGTGTGATATTTGCCACCAGTTTCTGACCGGCAGCCAATTTCTCTTCTCACTGCTGTGGGATGTGCTGCCCGGAAGCAGCAATCTGGCCTCCCAAGCTGGACGTCATCTGCAGAGAGCTGAGCAGGGCGCGTGTGCAATGCCAGGCACTAGAGCATTTGCCAGCGCTGGTCTGTGGGATATAAAACAAAGGTGGGAGAAACCGCCATCACAGAATCTTGAGGAGGTCCTGCGTGGCCCAGTGGGATTCTTGCCACAAAGCCGGGCAGCAGATGCAGGGAAGTGACAAGCGCACGTTGCTCCCTGGTACGTTGGTATTTTCCTTTCAGGGCCTGAAGGTGACCATTCCAACTTTGCTTTATGGGTTGACTTTGAATAAAATATTTTCCCAGACCTTGATTTTACTGCTTACAATTCTAAACTAGACAAAGAATTGTTTTGTTTTTCTTTTCATTATATATTTTCTAGGTTAATAATGATAAATATTAAGATTGCCAAATTTACTTTAAGCTTAGCAGCTTACTTGAACTTCTGAACAGTCGTACAAGGACATTACAGACAGGGTGGCTTAGACAACAGGAACTTATTCCTCTCAGTTCTAGGGGCTGAGAAGTCCAAGATCAAGGTGCTGGTCAATTTGGTTTACAGTGAGGCCCACTTTCTGGTTGCAGATGACCACCCTTTTACTGTGCCCTCATGTGGCAGGGAGAGTGCAAATGTCTGAACTTTCTGGTGTCTCATCTCATGAGGACACCAATCTCTTCCATGCAGCAGCCACTCTTTGACCTCATTTAACCTTAATTGTCACTTTATAGGCTCTATCTCCCTGCATATAATCACATTAGGCATTGAGTGTAGGGCTGCAACCTATGAATTTGGAAGGAATAAAATTCAGTCCTTAGCAGGTAAGTATAATTGAAATTTTAAAAACAGAATAAATGGGTTAAACAACGTATTAAGGAGGGCAACAGAGGGAAATGGAGGATTACAAAATAGATCAGTTGAAATTATCAAACCTGAAGCATGGAGAGAAAAAAGAATGAAACTAAAACTATAAGGAATAAAATGAAAAAGTCTCATATTTATGCAAATACAGTCTTTAAAAGAGAGGAAGGAGGGCCTGGGGCAGTGGCTCATGCCTATAATCCCGGCAGTCTGGGAGGTGGATTAAGCAGGTGGATTATGTGAGCTCACAGGTTTGAGCCAGAGTGAGACCTCGTCTCTAAAAATAAGTGGACATTGTGGCAGGCACCTGTAGTCTCAGCTACTTGGGAAGCTGAGGCAACAGAATCACTTGAGCCCAAGAGTTTGAGGTTACTGTGAGGTATGACACCATGGCACTCTACCAAGGGCAACAAAGTGAGACTCTGTCTCAAAAAAAAAAGAGGAAAGAGAGTGGAACACAAGCAGTGTTTAAAGAGATAATAATAGTGAATTTTCCAAATATGACAAACGACATGAGGCTGTGCTTCAAAAAAACTCAAGAAATCCAAGCAGAACATAAAAGTCCTATCTAGAAGTCATATCTAGAAGTACAAATAATAAAATATTCAGAAAGCCAAAAAAAGAAACCTTAAAAGAAGTCAGTTGGAAAACACAAATGATTACTTTCAAAGTAGCGGCAATGAAACTATTAGATGATTTCTCATAAACAATGCAGGATAATAGAGTAACATCTTATACATGAAAAGAGAAAGTAAACGCTAAGCTAAAATTCTATTTTGTGAATAATGTCCTTCACAATTAAAGGCAACATAAAACATTTCCAGGCAAACAAAAACAGAGAAATCATTGTCAGCTTAACCAAAATAAATATAAAAGGAGGTGGGGCACAGTGACTCACACCTGTAATCCTAGCACTCTGGCAGGCTGAGGTGGGTATATTGCTTGAGGCCAGGAGTTCAAGAGCAGCCTGAGCAAGAGTGAAATCCCGTCTCTACTAAAAATAGAAAAACCAGCCAGGTGTTGTGGCCAGGAATCTATAGGCTCAGCTACTCAGGAGGCTAAGACAAGGAGATCACCTGAGCTCAAGAGTTTGAGGTTGCTGTCGGCTGTGACACCATAGCCCTCTATCCAGGGCACTGAGTGAGACTCTGTCTCAAAAATAAGTAAGTAAGTAAGTAAATAAATAAATAAATCCTAAAGGAAAGCTGGGCACAGTGGCACATGGCTATGGTCCTAGATACTCAGGAATCTATGGTGGGAGGATTACTTGAGCCCAGGAGTCAAGACCAGCCTAGGTAACATGGTGAGACCACATCTCAAAAAAAAGAAAATTAAAAATTAAAAATACATAAATACTAAAATCATTTCTTTAGGCAAATAAAAATAACCCCAGTCTGAAGCATGGATATGTACAAATGGCTGAAGAATAAATGAAAGGGCAAATATATGGGTAACTCTTATGAGGTACTACTGACTGTATAAAATGCTATACACGGGAGAGTTGGTCAGAAAGACAAAGTGCTCTGAAATTTTTGCATTTGGCTGGAAAGTGGGAAAATTCTACTTTTTTTTTTTTGAGACAGAGGCTCAAGCTGTCACCCTGGATAGAGTGCTGTGACATCACATAGCTCACAGCAACCTCCAATTCCTGGGCTCAAGCGAGTCTCCTGCCTCTGCCTCCCAAGTAGCTGGGACTACAGGCACCCGCCACAACGCCTGGCCATTTTTTGGTTGCAGCCGTCACTGTTGTTTGGCGGGCCCGGGCTGGTTTCGAACCCGCCAGCTCAGGTGTACATGGCTGGTGCCTTAGCCTGCTGAGCCACAGGCGCCGAGCTGAAAATTCTACTTTCTATTAGGATTTTAAAAGTCTAGAATTTATATTGTATTTTCTAGTATGATCACTAAACCAAAAAAGCAAAAGAATGTATTGAGCTTACGGATAAAAAATGAGATTCTATAAAACACTTGAGTAATATACAAGAATGCAATGAAGAAAAGGGATATGCAGGTAAGTGTGGAAGAAATAGAAATGCAGGTAAGTAGGTTTAAACACAAATAAGCAATAACGTGTAAATGAACTATTCCAATTAAAAAATATTGTCAGCCTCTTATAAACCACAAATGAGAGACACATCTTAATATAAGGATACAGAAAAACTGAAAGCACAAAGTTGAAGAAATGTATCCTGTGTAAAATAAAGTTGGCATAGCTATAGCACCATCAGCAAATTAGACTTGAAGGCAAGAAGCATTATTAAAGATTTAAAAAAGGACATTTCATAAGAAGGAAAAAATTAATATTAGGAATGTATAACATTTCTATAGTTGTATATATTTAACACAAAATGAAGTAAAAATAGATATAAAACAAAACAAGAAAATTCAATTATACTGAGAGATTGAATAGATCTCCCTTATTAATTAATAGGGCAAGCAGGAAAAATAAGAGGAAAGAAAGGATATGAAGATTTAAACAATAAAATTGTTAAAATTATTCTAACTGACATACAAAGAAACTATATTCATTACACATATACAAGGAACTCTTACCAAAAATAACCATTTTGGGGGACAAAACAATTTGCAACAAATTCCAAATGATAGAAGTCATAAAAAATGTGTTTTCTGACAATAAAGCAGTAACAGAATATTTCCTTATGTTAGAAATAAATATAAGAATAGACGGCCTGGAATGTTTGGAAATTAATTAACATACTTCTAACTAACTCATTGGTCAAAGAGAAAAATAATGCAATGGAAATTATGAATAAATTCTAACTAAATAATAAAAAAAATTAACAAATTTAAGGCTGCACTTAAGGTTAGGCTTAACAAATTTACAATATTGATTGCCTACATTAGAAATGAAATAAGGCTAAAAATTCATGTTCTATCTTGAGTTCATAAAAGAGGATAGTAAATTGCACTCAAGGAAAATAATAGAAGATAATAAAGATAAAAGCAAAATTTAATAAAATAGAAAGCAAAAATATAATAGAGATGATCAACAAAGACAAACATTGGTTCTTCAAAAAGAATAAAACATTTTTTTAAACTCAGGCAAGAGAGGCAGAGTTTACTAATATCACCACAGATCTTGAGAGGTATATTAAATGATAGTAAGACAATGTTACAAAAGCAACATTATGTCAATGAATTTGAAATTTTAGATGAAATAGAGAAATACCTGACAAAAATTACAGTCTATGAAAAATGACACATGAGGAAATAGAAAAAGTGATTAATCCCTTATAGTTTACAGCACTGAACCTGTAATTTGAAACCTTCCCACGGAGGGGACTTCAAGACAGCTGACTAGAACATCTGGCACTTGCCTCCCACACAAAATCGGACCAAAATAGTGAGTAGATAATTCATGCCAATAGAGTGTCTGATAGAAAACACTGGAAATTCAGCAAGGAAATGACAAGGCACAAAAGGAGAGGGAAGAGCGTGGAACAGTGGAGCCAGGAGAGTCTCATCTTGGGGGAAAGAAGTTAGCAAGCGATCCTGGTGATCCACAGTCTAATCAAGGACTTCTGTCATCTCAGCCACAGAAGAGCCCCTCAGCTCTCATGGGCCATAAGACCAGTAGAGGCAGCTGCCTGGAGTCCACATGACAGCACTGCTCCAGAGGAGTTCACACTGGCCCCCCCACACCCCTGAGACCCAAGAACCTGCAGCACAGTGTCATTTTGAAAGCTCAACCCCCAACTAGACTGCATCCTCCCTGGGAGCCAAAAGCCTCTGCCTCTCCACGGCATCCAACCAGAGAGCTGCAGCATCACAACACCGGCAGGACCTAACAGCTTAGCCAGGTCCCCAACACTCTAGCCCATGTGTATCCTACACTCTAGAAAATGGAGAGTGGGGGAAGTGCACTGGGGGGCTGCTCCTGGGACAAAGGGAGACTAAGTGTGCACTTCCCAGAGCCTGACAGGCACCTGCCTGGGGCCACTGTCACTAACATCAACCTTGTGTCCCCGGCAGTGGGGCTGCTACATATGTGCATATGCTTTCAGTGGCTTGGGGTTTGGCCTGCCTGAGTGCCATCCTGATGCCCAAGGACAGGCCTGGCCAGCCTGCCACTGTGGCCTAGGTGTATTATCTGAAGACCTGGGGAGTGATCTAGTCCATGCACCATAGCTAATGCTCACATGGACCACTGAGGTCTCAAAATAGGCCTGCCCACCTGCCATTACCACCATATGGTGTATTTTATGGAAAATAGAGAATCAACTCATCTTGCCCACCACCACTAGTACCCACATGTATCACCAGAGGCCTAAGGATAGGCCTGCTTGCTTACTGCTACCATTACTGGTGCACTAGTGTACCACCTGGGGGCCTGACCCATCTTAGCTGGTGCTGCCCCTGCCAATGCCTGTGCGCATGATTTGGGGGCCTGGGTAATGGCCAGTCCTGACATACCCACATACACCATCAAGAGACCTGAGGACAGTTCTGTCCCTCATAGCATTACTTCTGCCAGTGCCCCCGAGCCTTGCTTAGGGGCTATCAAGTAGGCTTGTTCCACCTGCCAAAGTCAGTGCCCATGTACACCTCATAGGAGTCTGAGAACAGGGCTACCCAGCCTCACAGTGTCCACAAACATTGTCCAGAAGCCTAAGGATTGATCTGTCCCACCTGCCATCACCAGCACTCATGAACACCTCCTGGGGAGCTGAGGATAGGTATGCCCAGCTTGCCACCACCACTTCTGCGAGAACCCCCAGTTGCATGTGCTACCTGAGAGCTTGGAGACTGGCTACCACTGCTAGTGCCAACATGTGCTACCTGGAGGACCAAAGGTTAGTCTGTTACTGATGTTGCCATCATCAACACCATACACATTGCCCAGGAACCCAATGACCCACTTGCCAGCCTGGCCGACGAATGCCTCTGCCAACACTCAAGCAAGCTGCCTGGAGACCCAAGAAGTCCACTCAGACCCCCCACCACCAGTGTCCATACATGCCACATAAGATCCCAAGGACTAGCACACCAGGTCTGCTGCCATAATCACTGGTGCCAGAGGTCCAGCCTGCCTGGCGTTCCCATTCCCAGCAAAGCCTTACCACAGCCTCCACCAACAAATGCGGCCTAGCCACTAAAGAGCTCATAGATATCACTGATATTGATGATAGCCAAAGAAATCACTCAAAGTATACATTACTGTGCCTACCCAGAATCAAAACCAAAGCACCCTACCCAATCAACACTATAGATAACATCTATAGGAAAAAGTCTTTCCCTATGAAAGCCAATCTAAAAAATTGGAGGAAGCAACTATTACACCAGATGCACAGATATCAATGTAAAGACACAAAAAAAGATGAAAAAGCAAGGAAACAGGAAAGCAGCATGCACAGTGGCTCACACCTGTAATCCTAGCACTCTAGGAGGCCGAGGCAGATAGATTGCCTGAGTTCATGAGTTCAAGATTTGCATGAGCAAGAGCAAGACCCCATCTCTAAAAACAGCCAGATGTTGCAGTGGGTACCTATAGTCCCAGACACAGAAGGCTGAAAGGCTAGGCAAGGGGATCACTTGAGCTCAAGAGTTTGAGGTTGCTGTAAGACTTGACACTATAGCTCTCTTCCAATGGTGACAAAGTGAGACTGTCTTAAAAAAAAAAAGAAGAAGAAGAAGCAAGGAAACATAACACATCCAATGGAATACATAATTCTCCAGAAGTAGATTCCAATGAAAAACTAATCTATGAAATGTCTGAAAAGAAAGTCAAAATAATGATATTAAAGAAGCTTGGTGAGATATGAGAAAATTCAGACAAACAAAACAAAGAAATTAGAAAAACAATTCCTGATCTGAATGAGAAATTCAACACAGACAGATATAAAAAGGAACCAAACAAAAATCCTTTAACTAAGGAATTCAATAAATAAAACAAAATATACAATCAAGGACTTCAACAATAGACTACATCAAGCCCAAGAAAGAATTTCTGAGCTTGAAGACATGACTTTGAAAATAATCCAGTCCAAAAAAAAAAGAGAAGTAAAAAGAATGTAGAAAGGCTATGTGATATATGGGACACCATAAATTAACCAAATATTCAAATTTGGGGTATAACAGAAGGAAAAGAGAAGAGTAAAGGAGTAAAGGCATAGAAAATTTACTTTGCAAAATAGTGGTTGAAAACTTCCCACATCTTGTAAGAGATATAGACATCAAGAACAAGAAGCTCAAAAATCCCCAGATAAATTCAAACCAAAAAGGTCTTTTTCAACATACATTATTGTCAAACTTTCAAAAATTAAAGACAAAGAGAAAATTCTGAAAACAGCAAGAAAAAAGCATCAAGTTGTACATAAAGGAACTGTGGTTTCCTTAGTAGAAACCTTGTAGGCCGGAAGAGAATGTGATGTAATATTCAAAGTGAGGAAAGAAAAAAGCTGCCAGTCAAACAAAGCTGTCCTTCAAAAACAAAGAAGAAATAAAACCTATCCCAGGCAAGAAAGATATAAACTGGCTAAAAGATATAGATAAAAACATGATGCAACTATATGCTGCCTACGGGAAACTCATCTCACCTATAAAGACACACAGATGAAAGTAAAGAGATGAAAAAAGATATTTCACATGAATAGAAACCAGAAATGAGCAGGAGTACCTATATGTATATCAGATAAAACAAACTTCAAGTCAAAAACTGTAAAAAAAGACGAAGAAGATCATTATTTAATAATAAAGGAATAAAGTCAAAAAGAAGACATAACAGTTTTCAACATATTATGTGCACCCAACACCAGAGCACACAGATATATAAAGCAAATTTATTACATCTAAAGGAAGAGATATATAACATAATGATAGCTGGGGATGTCAACATCCACAATGGAGAGCATCACACTACCCAACTTCAATATATACTACAAAGTGATAGTACCCCAAAGAGCATGATATTGGTATACAAACAAACAAGTAGGTACTGTGTAGCAGAATAGAAAACTCAGATAAGAATCCACGTATTTACAATCAACTGATATTTAATCAAAGTGCCAAGAACATGCATTGGGGAACAGACACCTCTTCAATACATGATGCTGGGAAAACTGAATGTCCATATGCAGAAGAATAAGACTAGTATTCTATCTCTCACTATATATAAAAATCAACTCAAAATGGATTAAAGAATTAAACTAAGACCCCACATTATAAAACTACTAGAGGAAAACACAGGGGTAATGGTTTGGCACATTGGTCTGGGGAAGGATTTTATGGATAAGAGCCCAAAAGCACAGGCTACAATATCAAAAATAGACAAATGGGACTACATTAAACTAAAAAGCTTCTGCATAGCAGAGGAAACAATCAATAGAATGAAGAGATAACCCACAAAATAGGAGAAAATATCTTCGAACTATTCATTTGACAAGAGACTAATATCCAGAACATGCAAGGAACTCAACAACTAAGTAGCAAACAAACAAAAACTGAAAATAATCCCATTAGAAAGCAGAAGTACCTGAATAAACATTTCTCAAAAGATGACATATAAGGGCCAACAGGTACATTAAAAAAAGTGTTCAAGGGGCGGCTCCTGTGGCTCAGCGAGTAGGGCGCCGGCCCCATATACCGAAGGTGGCGGGTTCAAGCCCGGCCTCGGCCAAACTGCAAAACAAAAAAATAGCCGGGCGCCTGTAGTCCCAGCTACTCGGGAGGCTGAGGCAAGAGAATCACTTAAGCCCAAGAGCTGGAGGTTGCTGTGAGCAGTGTGACGCCACGGCACTCTACCCAGGGCAATAAAGTGAGACT
>CAUYON010088593.1:0-31431 GCA_963573935.1 Arctocebus calabarensis
GCGCCTGCAGTCCCAGCTACTTGGGAGGCAGAGGCAAGAGGCTCGCTTGAGCCCAGGAATTGGAGGTTGTTGTGAGCTATGATGCCACAGCACTCTATCCAGGGTGACAGCTTGAGGCTCTGTCTCAAAAAAAAAAAAAAAATATATATATATATATAAATTCTACTATATTTGTAGAATTTCCAGAGAGGAAACAGAGCAAATTGGAGAGGCAATATTTGAAGACTGAGAAGTTTCCAGAATTGAATAAGACAAAGATTCTTAGATTAAAAAAAAAAAGGTGTGAGTGCAAAAAAAACAAATCTAAAACTTAGACACATCATAGCGAAACTACAGAGCACCCAAGACACAGAGAAAATCTTATACGTAACTTGAAAGGACAAATTCTTAGCAAAACTATAACGATTAGACTGTTAAAAATTTTACGATAACAGGGCAGCACCTGTGGCTCAAAGGGATAGGGCACCGGTCCCATATGTCAGAGGTGGTGGGTTCAAACCCAGCCCTGGCCAAAAACTGCAAAAAAAAAAAATTTTACGATAACAAATTTTCTATACAATAACAATTAAGCTGGCATAGACTCTCAGTAGCATCAACAACAGTCAGCAGACTGTGGGAAAATGTCTTCAAAATACTGAGAGAAGATAGTTCACAAGTAATAACATTACAGCCAACTAAACTAGCATTTTACAGTGAAGTTATCTCAAATAACCAAGGACTGGGTTTACTACTTAGCCCAACTTGAAAAAACTGAGAAACTACTGAAAATAAAGGAAATGAAACGGACAAAGAAGATAGAAAAAGTAATTAGCTTGTTATATTTTTCCCATGTATTTATAACATTTTATACTTAAGGGTGTGTGTGTGTGTGTGTGTGTGTGTGTAGAAAAAGAAATAGCATGTATGAAGAGTGTTCTATACATGAAATATACAATGATTAATATTATCCATTTTGGAAACCTGTCTTCTTGCTAGACCCAGATAATTAAACATATAGGGGTAAAGGGTTGTGGATTTGGAGACAGTAAGCAGACAAATGGGTGTGGTAGGGGAGAATCAGTATCAAGACAAGCAACTTTAAGATGTGGAAAAACAAAAGCAGGTAGGAATAGAGGCAAAGCCAAGTACCCCCAAGAAGAAGGTAGGATGGGGTACAGGGTAAGAGGACAGGAGAGTCAGGAGAGTTTTGACTCATGAGACTGCACTTTCCTTTAAGTAAATAGGACTGAGTCTTTAATATTGGAATGAGAGGCTTCTAATAGATGGAAGTAACTGAAAAGTTATGTAATCTGGTCCAGATGTTAATGAGGGAATAGCTAGGGCCATATAGAAAGAAAGAGAGATCAAGATACCAAAGCTGGACGGTAGCCCTTAAAAAAGGTAATTTCCACACTCAAAATTTGAAGGTAGCTCTTTAAAAAAGTAATTTCTGGCTCACACCTGTAATCCTAGCACTCTGGGAGGCTGAGGAAGGTGGATTGCCTGAGCTCACAGGTTCAAGATCAGTCCAAACAAGAGTGAGACCCCAGACTCTAAAAATAGCCAGGCATTGTGGCAAGCACCTGTAGTCCACAGTTACTTGGGAGGCTGAGGCAAAAGAATCACTTAAGCCCAAGAGTTTGAGGTTGCTGTGAGCTGTGATGCCACAGCACTCTACCTAGGGCAACAAAGAGAGACTGTCTCAAAAAAAAAAAAAAGTAATTTCCACACTCAAATTTTAGAGTCAGTCAATTCTTGCTGCTATAACAAAATACCCTCAACAGGGTAATTTATATAAACAACAGAAATTTATTTCTCATAGCCTTGGAGGCTGGGAAGTCCAAGATTGAGGAGAAGAACCTGTGGTTCTCAACCTGTGGGTTGCAACCCCTTTGTAACAATGAAAATACATCCTGCATATCAGACATTTACATTACGACTCATAACAGTAGAAAAATTACAGTTATGAAGTAGCAAGGAAAATAATTTTATGATTGAGGGTCACCACAACATGAGGAACTGTATTAACGGGTCACAGCGTTAGGGAGGCTGAGAACCACTGAGCTAGAGGCTTCAGCATCTTGTGAAGGCTCGATATCTGCTCCAAAGGTGGTCCCACCACTCATCCTCTCATGGTTGAAGGGAAGAACACTGTGTCCTGGTAAGGCAGAAGAGATGAAGCATCCAGGCAGCTTTCTGAAGTCTCTTTTATTTTTTTTTCTTTCTTAGCCAGTGTATGACTCTGAAAGAAGTCTCCTTTACAAAGGCACTAACCCCATCGTACAAGAACAGAGCCGTCATGACTTAGTCACTTCCCAAAAGAACCTCATGATGCTAACACCTTGGGGTTGAAGTTCCAATACATGAATTTTAGAGGGACATAGACAGTCGAACCGTAACAACTGGTGTTATCTACTTCACATCCACTAAGATAATTGTAATCAGAAAGTCATATAATAATAAATGTAGGCAAGGATGTCGAGAAATCAGAACCCTCCTTTATTGCTAATGGAAATATAAAATGGTATAGCGATTTTGGAAAACAGTGTGGCAGTTTGTTGAAAAGTTAAACATGGCTCTGTGTCCAGAGGTCATGAGTAGGGAGCTGGCCACATGCACCGAAGCTGGCAGGTTCGAGTCTGGCCCAGGCTTGCCAAACAACAATGACAACTGCAACCGAAAGATAGCCAGGTGTTGTGGTGGGTGCCTGTAGTCCCAGGTATTTGGGAGACTGAGGCAAGAGAATCATTTCAGCCTAAGAGTTTGAGGTTGCTGTGAGTTGTGACTGGCGCTCTATCGAGGGAGACATAGTGAGACTCTGTCTCAAAAAAAAAAGAGAGAGAAAAGAAAAGTTAAACATAGAGTTATAATTTGATCAAGAAATTCCACATCTAGGGATATTATATCCAAAAGAAATGAAAACATATATATCCACAAAAAAAGCTTGAATGCAAATGAATGTTCAGAGCATTGTTCATAATAACTAAAAAGTGGAAATAACCCAATGTCCATCAGATGAGTGAATAAATGGAGTATATTCATACAGTGAACATTTATTTGACCATAAACAGGAAGTACTGACTCATGCTACAACATAGGTGAACCTTCAAAACATTGTACAAAGTAAAAGAAGCCAACCACAAAAGACCAAATATCATATGATTTCATTTATACAAAATGTCCAGAATAGGTAAATCTATAAAAACAGAAAGTAGAGGGCAGTGCCTGTGACTCAAAGGAGTAGGACGCCATCCCCATAAGCCGGAGGTAGCAGGTTCAAACCCAGCCCTGGCCAAAAACTGCAAAAAAAAAATAGAAAGTAGAATAGAGGGATAGAGGGATTGAGAAAAGACAGCTACAGGGTATAGGGCTTCTTTTAGGGGTGAAAAAAGTGTTCTAAAATTGATCATGATGCTACAATCAACCATTGTCTTATACACTTCAAATGGATGTACTTTATGTGTCCATTTGGGGGTTATTTCAAAAATGGGA
Source organism: Arctocebus calabarensis (assembly GCA_963573935.1). Classification (NCBI taxonomy): domain Eukaryota; kingdom Metazoa; phylum Chordata; class Mammalia; order Primates; family Lorisidae; genus Arctocebus; species Arctocebus calabarensis. The sequence goes on from CAUYON010088593.1 coordinate 3,472, forward strand.
GCACTGTGTGGTATATGAATTATATCTCAATGAAGATGTTACCAGAGTTGAAGGCTGCAGTGAGCTATGAGTATACCACTGTACTTTAGTCTAGATGATGGAGCTAGACCTGTTTAAAAAATTTTTTTAAATAAATTAAAAACTGTTATAAAAAAATGGTAATAGAAGACAATATCCAGACAAAAACAGAGATGAGTCTGGCAAGTGGACTGATCTATCCTGTGGTTCTCACTCAGGGTGAGGCCTGGTCCAGGCACTGTGAGCTGGCCCCCAGTAGTCCCCATGCAGAGTGTCCTGACCACATGTGGAGAGCACAGCCCTGGAGGAGGACTGGGGTTGGGGCGTGTGGACTTGGGGACTAAGAGGCAAGAGACTGAGAGGGAAGGAAGACAAGCTTTAGAGCCAGACACACTTAGGCCCGACAGCTGCTATGCTCAGGACAGTTTGTCCCTTTGAACCCAGTTCTATTGTCAACAGCCCTGCCACTCAAAGTAAGCTTCCTGGACAAGAAAGATTAAGTCATTAGACATACAGAATCTTAGGTCACACATTAGAACTGTGGAATCTGTGTTGTATCAAACTCTAGCAGGTACTGGGTTACACAGTGAAAAGAACAATATCTTCTTAGAAAGGATTTTGTGAGTATTCTTATTAACAGTAACAATTGCCATTTATCTGAAATCTGATATATGCTAGATACTAGGATTTTAGTAGGTGCCTAATTTAGTGCATGCACATAGTAGGAGGTATGGTCTGAACATTTTTGTCCTCTCATAAATCATATGTTGAATCCCAACCCAATATGATGGAAGCCTTTGGTAGGGGATTAGGTCATGAGAATGGAGTTGTATGCCTGGTGAAATGCCCTTGTAAAGAGGCCTCAGGGGGCTGCCTGGACTCTTACATTACATGAGGTCACAGCAAGAAGGCACCATCTATGACCTAGGAAGCAGTCCTCACCAGACATGACATCTTAACCTTGGATTCCCCAGGCTCCAGAACTGTGCAAAATTGTTGTTTATAAGCCACCCATCTGTGGTAATTTGTCATTGAGAAGGGACACTAAGTAATGGAGTTCAAGGGGGGAGAGGAAATCCCACCTGATGAACCAGGAAGTCTGGAGGGCCCATAAGAGTGTGGCTATGAAGTAACCTAGGTAACCAATGACCAATAGAAACGGGCAGTACTGCCTGGAGGCACAAGAAGCCAATGAAGGACTTGCAGCTATTTCAAATGGAGTCTTTAATATGCCTGCAGGCCTTGTCTCCATCTCTCTCTCTCTCTCTCTTCCTTCTTCTTTCTTCTTTCTTCTTTCTTCTTTCTTCTTTCTTCTTTCTTCTTTCCTTTGGGAGAGGGACCCTCTTCTCTAAACTTTCTCCTTGTTCTTCCTAAATAAAATCTCTCTTTGTCACCCTGAACCTTGTACAGGTTACCTTTGCTTTCTGTCCACACTGCCTGGGACACTCCAGTTTTATTTTCAGTTTCTACTCACTTTTGCTTTCAATTACCACCGTGCCTCAGTTGAACTTTCAAGCTCAGCCAAGCAATCAAACCAGGGATTCAGGGAAGTGGGACCCCCGACTCCCAATACTCATAGCAGCCTGAACAGTCTCAGACAGTAGGTGTTCAGAATGTGGTAAAGGGGTCTGACTCAGAAGGCAGGAGAAGCCTGAACACAAGAAGCAGACACGCCCTGTCCTCAGACTAACTCAGCTTCTCTGTGACATCGAGACTGTGGGCAAATTATTTGACCCCTCCAACACTCAACTTGCTGATCTGTAAACTGGGCTTACCCCACAGGGAGGTTGTGAGGATTAAGGAGGAAATCATGTGTCCAGAGACTGGCCTGTGCCTGGCAGCACAGAGGAGTCCAGCAGGTGTTCATTCATTTCCTCTCTCTCCATCCAGACTGCACAGAACTTTACTGCGGAAGAGACCTAACCATCTTGAATGTCCCTCAATATTGCGTCTGCCCTACCTCTGTCGTATTCATTCACGTATCCACTGGGCAGATTCTTTCTGAGCATCTATTTTGTGCCAGACACTGAACTAGGAGGACAGATCCTGCAGCTGTTGTTCCTAAAGTCCCTAAGCTCCTGAAGCCTAGCCTGGCCCTGTAGAAAGAATAAAACAGGGTTGTTTACCCACCTGCTTTGAGAGCTATAAAAACAAAGCCCATTGTCTCTCAGCAGCGTCTGAAACAATTAGTCTCAACTCTCAACCCTAATGTGCTTCCACACTGCGGAAAAAGCACTGTTTCAAGGGGGGCAGAAGACATAAATTAGTATAGTAATGCAATTAAAATGCATTTTCCTTCCACTTATTTAAATTACTCTTTTTTACATCTTGAGAATATACATCCCTCCTTGGAGATATTTTAAAAGATTCAAAGAGCTGTTGAGAGAAAGAAATGCCCCACCCCACAGGCCAGGGAGAGAGCACTGCCCACCTCTGCCCCTGTGGCCCACCCCAGATGTCATGACTGTCCACGTTAATAAAAGACTCTGCACTTCAGGGCTCCACAAAAATCACTGGATGGAATTGCTCAGGACCAGGTCACTGGCCTTAGCTGTAAACATTCATTTGTTTGCTCATTCAACCAACTTTTTTTTTCCATACTGGCACTAGGGATCTCTAGCCAAGCACCAGGAATCCTGAGATGGGTAGAACGTTGTCCCTTTCCTCAAGGAGACTGTCTAGTAGGAAGACAGTCAAGCAAAAAAGAGCAGGACCGGGGGCCACAAGTGCTGCAATGGGGAGACGCATGGAGAAGGGCCCTGCCCAGCCTGGGCACAGAGGGCGGGAGCAGGGGGTTCCCTGTAGGAGAACTTGTGCTGAGTCCCCAAGGATAAGAAGGAACAACCAAGCTAGGAAGGGGTCCTCCAGGGGAGGGCTAGCAGGGACAAAGGCATGGGTGTGTGGGAGGGTGTGGTGAGGAGAGAGGAATTAAGCCATCTGAGAAGCTTAGCAACAGCTGGGAGGATTTTGTCCTGAGGACCTTAAGAAACTAGGGTGAGGCCCCAGGTAGCAGAAGCCAGTCACCCAACAGGCACAAGACTCAGCGGAGAGCCCCATTCCCTCCTCTGTAAAGAGCTGGAATCGTATCTTGAGTTATTTGGTTTTGTGTCGACACCTGCTGGCAAGAATTTTTAAATGCAACTGGTCCAACCTAATAATTCAAAGAGAAATTCGAAATTCTTTAAAAAAACATAACCGCAGAGAACTTCCTTGAAGTTACAAAAGACAAAATTAGAGTAACAATTATTATATAAAGACTATTAGTGCAGTTGCATTCAAAAACCAGAGAGGATAGCAGCATGTGAGAGTCGTGGGTTCAGATCCCAGCTTTACCACTTACGTGGAAAAACCAACACGTTTCTCTGACTTTTGGTTTTTACTTCCATAAAGTGAGAGTTGCTTTTACTTTCATAGTTGTGGAGGGGAGTTAAAGATGTCAGTGGGTAAAGAGCCTGGAATGTGATAGAAATCCAACAGGAGTGGGGGTGAGGATGTGTGACCTGTCACCTCCGCCTCTCCCTCCTATTCCACACCCTATCCTGGAAAGATTGGCTTTCTCCTTTAGGTCTGAGGCGTCAGGGAAGGCAGGCAGCTCCGGAACTGACCCCCAAGCCCGGCCCACTCTCTGCTTTCCTGTTCTCTTTCTTAGAGACCCGAGGAACCGAGCTGCCCTCTCTGGGTGCCTGGCCTCCTCCCTCAGCCTGCACAGGTTTCCCACACTTCCTGTGACCAGGTGACAACCCAGGGAAACAGACAGGGAGCAGCAAAAAAGACAGCAGGGGGCTGGCCAAGTGGTGGAAATCTTTGACATCCCAAAGTGGTAATAAGAGACTCTGAACCTCACTGAACCCCAATTTCCTTCTCTGAGAAAAGGAAAAAACCTATGGTTCCTGTGACAGCTCATATGAAGCAGCTGCCACAGTCCTAGCATATAGGAGACCTTCAAATATGGACATTACTAAAGGAATCATGGTAGATAATCTATCTTACAGCTTCAGCATCATATTGGGAGAGGGAGCCTTAGATACCAATTTGGTCTCTTCCAAGCTAAGATTTCATTCTATTATTTTAAGTCATCTTATAGTTTGGAAAGTAGAACTTAAGACAGGGAAGAGAGCTCATCTTTAAAAGGAGAGACCAGGTTCCACTGATGATGAACCCTACACGTCAGGTACTCAAAGAAGCATTTCTCCCAATCCTTATCGCAAAGTACCCTCCAACCTATCTGGCACATGATACACAGACTTTTTGAAGACTGTTGCAAACAAGTTATGAGATGACAGTGATATCAAGGAAGTGACGCTCTCAAAGACTTAAATGATACATCTGTCCCTTTTCATTCATTGGCAAAACCTCTGCTAAACCAGATGGATCGTAGTGTATCCATAGTGTATGATCCATCTGGTTTAGCAGAGGTTTTGCCAATGAATTAGAAGGGACATACGTATCATTTAAGTCTTTGAGAGAGTCACTTCCTTGATATCACTATCATCTCATAACTTGTTTGCAACAAAAAGTCTGTGTTTTCCTTTTCCCCATTTATAGCTTCTCTGGTAGAATCCTGTTAGATTTCTATCATGTGCCAGATAGCTTTGAGTACCTCATGTGTATATTTAAAATTTTTAAATATATAAATATGGGTATGGTGGCTCACACCCATAATCCTAGGCCTTCGGGAGGCCCATGCAGGTGGATTAGAGACCAGCTTGAGCCAGAGCAAGACCTTGTCTCTAAAAATAGCCAGGTGTCGTGGTGGGCACCATTAGTCCCAGCTACTCTGGAAGCTGAGGCAAGAGAATTACTTGAGCCCAAGAGTTTGAGCTGTGACACCTTGGCACTCTACCAAGGGCAACAAAGAGAGACTCTGTCTCAAAAAATAAATAAATAAATAAATTTAAATATAGAAATTTAAAAATGAAATATAAAAATTGTAATACTCTGACCACTTGGGATGTTGACAAGAAATTGTTTTAAGTTGTAATAAACTTTAAGAATAAAGGAATAAAAAAATATTGGGGACAGGCTCAGCACCTGTAGCACAGTGGTTACAGCACCAGCCACATGCTCCAGGGGTGGCGGATTGGAACCCAGCCCAGGATACCTAAAACAACAATGACAACTGCAACAAAAAATAGCAAGGCGTTGTGGCTGGCGCCTATAGTCCCAGCTACTTGGGAGGCTGAGGCAAGAGAATCGCTTTAAAAGCCCAAGAGTTGGAGGTTGCTGTGAGCAGTGATGCCACAGCACTCTATCAAAGGCAATATAGTGAGACTCTGTCTCAGAAAAAAAAAGAAAAGAAAAAAGAAAATATTGGGGACAGTATTGTACCGATAAATTTTAAAACATAAATGAAATGAATAAATCCCCAGAAAAATCTAACCTGCTAAATCTACTCAGCTAGGAAACTCATGTAGACTTGTAATTATTAAAGAAAATAAGTCAATAGTTTAAAACTTTTCCAAAAATTAAACACCAAGCAAGACCAAACCAATATACAGGTGAGTTCTATTCAAACATTCAAAGAACAGATATTCCAAACTCCCCACCTTTATACTCTGAAGCTCTTATAACCTTGATATCAAAGGCATGCAAGGATAAAATAATCAAGAAAAATTACAAGCTCATCTTACTCATTAACATAGATACAAAAATCATAAACAAAATATTGGCAAATTGAATTCAGTAATCTATGAAAAATATAATGCTTTTATTACTAAGTTGGGTTCATCATAGAAATTCAAAGTATGTTTACTGCTATAGAATCTACTAATATAATTAACACATTAACAAATATGTAATACATATTTTCCTATAGTTTCAGAAACTCTAAAAAAAATTCTGTATAATAGAATCCGCCTGTTTCCTTGGAGGCAGCTTCTAAACTCGTGAAATTTCGAGAGTGATAAGAGTACTTTTGTTACTCACAGTGTGCCGCTCAGATCAACCCTGAGCTTATGCCAACCAGATGGGACAGGGTGAGCCACTAGGTACAGTATGCTAAGGAGATGGCTGAGGACTTGCCATGTCAAAAGACCAATCTGTGATTAGAAGATTAAGGTTTTGAACAGGTGATATCAACCTGACCTTCAGAGAAGAGAAGTAGAGCGTAAGCTCAATCAAGTGGCCAATGATTCGATCATTCGCGCCTGCATAATGAAACTCTAAGAACAACAAACTCTGCACACTAAACCTAGTTGTGCTTTCTTGATTGGCAACCCTCTGTGTGTATTGTTACACATCAGTATGCTGGACAGGTGACATGTCCTGAGTCCACTGGGAGAGGACACTAGAAGCTTAGCATTTGGGACCCTCAAACATTGCCTTATGCATCTCTTCTTCGGTCGATTTCAGATTTCTACCCTTTTACTATAATAGATCTATAATTGGCAGCGCCCATAGCTCAGTGGGTAGGGTATCAGCCACATACACTGAGGCTGGTGGGTTCGAACCCGGCCTGGACCAGCTAAAGCAACAATGACAACTACAACAGAAAAATAGCTGGGCCTTATGAAGGGTGCCTGTAGTCTCAGCTCTTTGGGAGGCTGAGGCAAGAGAATCACTTAAGCCCAAGACTTTGAGGTTGCTGTGAGCTGTGACACCACAGCACTCTACCAAGGGTGACATAGTAAGACTGTGTCTCAGGGCGGTGCCTGTGGCTCAGTAAGTAGGGCGCTGGCCCCATATACCAAGGGTGGCAGGTTCAAACCCGGCCCCAGCCAAACTGCAACAAAAAAAATAGCCGGGCGTTGTGGCAGGTGCCTGTAATCCTAGCTACTCAGGAGGCTGAGGTAAGAGAATCACCTAAGCCCAGGAGTTGGAGGTTGCTGTGAGCTATGTCACGCCACAGCACTCTACCCAGGGTGATAAAGTGAAACTCTGTCTCTACAAAAAAAAAAAAAGAACTATAATTGACCAGGCATGATGACTCAGGCCTATAATCCCACCACTTTAGGAAGCTGAGGAAGAAGAATCCTTCTAAGCCAGGAGTTGGAGATCATCTCTGGGCAACTTAGCAAGAACCTGTCTCTACAAAAAATTGTTAAAAATTAGCCAACCTCAGCCTCCCAAAGTGCTAGGATTATAGGCATGAGCCACTGAGCCTGCACTGTGTACACACCACTATATTTACAGATTAACTGGTAAGATACCTGAAAATTACTTTCAAATACTCCAACCAAAAAAAGGGAAAGGAAGAGATAATGTAAGAATGACAGGAAATTGAAAATTGTTGAAGTCAGGTGATAGGTCATGAGCATTCATTATAACATTCTCTGGACTTTTGTGTATGTTTGAAAAATCTCTATAATAAAAAGTTAAAGATAAACATATGATCGTATTAATTGATGCAGAAAAAGTTCTTTTGGTCATGTCCAACATTTATTCATCATCATTCATAATTGCTATTCCCAGCAAAGTAGGAATAGAGGGAATTTATTTAACCTGATAATGTATGCTTATCAAAATTTACAGCAAACATTATAGTTAATAAGGAAACAGAAGCTCCTTTCTCCAAATCGGAAGTAAAGCAAGGATGATTTTCCCCTACTATTACCATTTCTCAGCAACACGGATTTAGAGAACCCAGGCAATAAGTCAAGGAAAAGGAACAGGAGAGGAAAGGAAAAAAAAAGAGTTCATCCTCTCAGATAAAATGATCATCTGTATAAAGAACCCAAAGTAGCTACAAAAAAATGTATTAGAATCACTAAGACTTTCGAGAGGGAATGACAAAGATGACAGTTGATGGCATTTACCTTATCCTCAGTGGTGGGGGTTGAGGGGGAAGAGGATTCTACTGGGTTATGAGAAGGGTAGTGGCAAGAAGGTTGTTTATTATTTCGTTTACCTTGTGGGCGTGGGTGAGAGAGGGAGAAGGGAGACAGAGAAAGAAAAAAAGAGAGATTTTGTTTGTATAAAATACTACATAATAAAAGATTAGGTTGAGCATTGTGGCTCACACCTGTAATCCCAGCACTTTGGAAGGTCAAGACAAGAGGATTCCTTAAAGTCAGGAGTTCAAGACCAACCTGGACAACATAATGAGCTCCCTCTCCCCATAAATTTTTTTTTTTTTTTGAGACAGAGTCTCACTATGTCACCCTCGGTAGAGTGCCATGGAGTCACAGCTCACAGCAACCTCAAACTCTTGGGCTTAAGCAATTCTCTTGCCCCAGCCTCCCAAATAGCTGGGACTACAGGTGCCCACCACAATGCCCAGCTATTTTTTTGGTTGCAGTTGTCATTGTTGTTTAGCTGGCCAGGGCTGTGTTTGAACCCACCAGCCTCACTGTATGTGGCCAGCACCATAACTACTGTGCTACAGGCACTAAGCCCACAAATTTTTTTTTTAATTAGCTAGGTGTGGTGGCAGGTGCCTGTAATGCCATATATTTGGGAGGCTGAGGTAGGAAGATCTCTTGAACCCGGGAGTTTGAGGCTGCAGTGAGCCATGATGCTTCTGCTGTACTCTAGCCCTAGACAACAGGGTGAAGCCCAGTTTAAAAAAAAAAAATACATACATGTATATAAAGCAACTGAAAAATAAAGAATTCCTTGCTTCTGGAATTCTAAAGCATATGTGATATTGGCCACATCTGTTGGGAATGTTATGGAGATAATTCTTGCTCTTGAATGTCACTTGCCATTTTCAAAATTTCTCTAAGAGTTCTTAGTCTCACCAGAACGTTGGAAGGTGATAGTGTGAATTTAGGATTTTTACAAGAAGAAATAAATAAATAAATAAATAAAAATAAAGTTCAGGAGGCTCCCTCAGCTCCAGGAAGATGCAGCAGCCGTGGTCCTGGCCACCAGTTTTGCACATCACATGAGCCCAGGTGATATTGGGGCCACCACGTTGTGCACAGCACGTGAGCCAAGGTGACCGTGGGGCCCCAAAGGCACAAGTCTGAGGAACTGTGAGTGGGACTGATGGGAATGAAGTGGCCAAGGCCCAGCAGACAGTTCCTGGGGAGCAGCCCCAGCCACCTTCTCCAGGATCCTGGACCAAAGCCTCCCTGCTGGCTTTCCAGATGAGAATCAGCAGTGCCTCCTGTTCCATGATGTGGCCCCTCCAGCTCATGTGCACTTCCTGGTCATTCCCAAGAAGCCCATTCCTTGGATTAGCCAGGTTTAAGAGGATGACCAGCAACTTCTAGGACTCCTACTCCTGTGGCCAAGAAAATAGCAAAGGCTGAGGGCCTGGGAGATGGATACTGACCTGTGATCAATGATGAGAAGCTGGGCCCACAATCCATCCCCTGCACATTCATGTACTTGGGGGCCAACAGCTCTAGTGACCTCTTGGTTGAACCTACAAAGTGACAAGGATCTCAGACCTAGATGTTTTAATGGGAAAGGGAAAAACGAACTCTGTGATGCTAATAAACTTTCTTGCCCTCAAAAAAAAAAGAAAAGAAAAAGAACATTGTTTTCACATCTTAAACCAATTTAACTATTTAGAAACACTGAATGGATCAACACTGTGAAGGTCAAACCAAAGACCATCTGAAGGCCTCAGGCTATGACCTCTGTTCAAAATTCACAGTCTTATTGTCATATTGGAGCCTGAGTGAGGTGGCTATTCTCCTTTAGATAGGACACGAGTTCTCTAGTACACTCCACACTCCCCATTCTTCTCACATCCTGCCATCTTCGTTCTTCCACATTTTCTGCCTGGCCCCAGAAGATGGTTGAGTTTGTGAACTCCTCTTGTAGGATCTGACATTGGTAGGATCTACCTGCATTCTCTCAACCTACCATCAGAGGGCAGGCGTGGTAAATAAAAGGAGAAAAACCTCGGCGTTCGCAACTACTGGTACTTTCAGCTAAAGGAACCCAGGGATTAACCCTAATAGTCATTTTGCACAATTATTTGAATTTAGATGTATTGTGCAAATGTAAGTTAAGGGGATGGGGAAGTTCATACCTTGCTGGAGCTGATCGAGATCAACAGCAACAATTTGAAGTGAGACCAATATAGACATTCTACTCTGAGAATCAGAGTTTGGTGGGGCTCAAAAGCACGACTCGGGAAAACCAGGAACTTGGTGTATTTCAGAAATTCTTACAAATAAATGGGTAATTCAATATTCCTCTCACAGTCACACCTTTCAGCTAAACACTTCTTTTAAAGAGAATCTCCCCAGGTTCATTCTCTTTAGGTAGGAAACTGAATTCCTGGGAGAAAAACTACATCTGGAGCAGAGGGGGGGGGAAGCCAATCACACAGGGTGTGGTGTGCTGGCAAATATTTCAAAACTAGCCTTCAAAACAAACAAAGACAGGATCTAAAGCATTTCTAATGTTTGACAATTTCTGTGGTGTGAATACTCCATCTTTTCCCTGCACAGAGTTGGGAAGAGAGGCACACAGTGGGGTCTTGTCAGCCAGAATCAGCCCACACCCTTTATCGCACCACTGACCCCCACCCTCCCACCTCCACCCCAAAGCTAAATCTTTACTGTAGAAACAGGCCCACCTCTAAGTCTGCAGGGTCTAGGATACGCATGCAAGTGGAAGTGCACATACTGTATGTTTAAACATTTAAGTTCTTAATCAAAGTAACTTACTGTTACCAAAATACCTTCATAACTTCCTGGAAAGCCATGTTCCTGGTCAAGCTCATGTACCCAAGCATGACCACATAGAAGAAGCCATCTCTGGCTGCCATCCCAGGTCCTACTCCCTTCTCTTCCTAGCCCTCAGCATACACAAATCCTAGCCCTTGCCGCCAGCTCCATCCCCAAGCTGTGCAAACAGTGGTCCCCAGGCCAGGTGTGAGCACACTGGCGGTGTGGTTTGTGCACATTTGAATGGAAAGAGGGAAAGGGCCACAGTCACCTAAAAGTAGACTTGAGGTTATTTGGGCAGGAAATTATAGAGCCCCAAGTGCCTGAAGCACAAAGGCGAGGAATTGCCGTCCCTTGAGTTGGGCAAAGGCAGATCAGCACTACAGTGGGCCCTTTAAGGTACAGGACTCAAGGCAGGAAAACTTCTGCTGCTAGGAAGTCCCTTCTGCTGGGTATCCTCAGATGATCTTCACTGTTAAACATTCCCAAACATTCAGCCGGGGTAAGGACTGAGTACCTGCAGTGCTGGTAGTGAGCTCACATGGAAGGAATGAAAAGATCCTTCTACTCAGTATTTCCAAAGTGTGAGCCCATCACATATCTCCGCGTATACTTTAGAGCAGGCTTGAGCCACATCCTGTGGGCCAAATCCTACCTCCTTTTTTAGCACAGACCGCAACATTAGAATAACTTTTACGTTTTGAAAGAGTTGGGGGGGAAAAAAATCAAATCCCATCCACGTCTTGACATGGGAAAATTATATAAAATTCTGATTTCACTGTCTATACATAAAGTTTTACTGGACCACAGCCTAGCCTGTTTATTTACATGTTGTCTCTGGCTGTTTTCACACTTCAACAGCTGTTGAATGGTGTGACAGAGGCTCTAATGGCTCAAAAAGTCTAAAATATTTACTTTCTGGCCCTTGCAGAAAATGTTTGGCAACCTCTACTTTAGAGTTAAGCTTCTCTCCCAAGAAGCTCGGTGGTGTGAAGAGTAGGAAGGAGGCAAGCCCTGAGAAGGAAGGGTAGGGAGAGGACAAGGAAAGGGGAGACCGAACTTGAGAGCAGGCAGAGTGCAGAGCTTCAGCTCCTAGAAAAGGGAGTGATACAAAGACAGTGAGGGAGGGCACTTAAGGACACAAAGAGGAAGGAGAAATGAGGATGGCACTGGCTTGCACTTCATCAACATACAGGCCAGTCTTCGCCTTTGTTTTCCCCATTAATCTCATTTACAGCCTCTACTTAATTGGAATCTTAAATCTCCCCTGCAAAAGTCACCACAGTGCCTTTGCTATGTAATTATCTTTATGGATGAAATGGCATTGGAGACTCATCATTAAAACATCTAGAGCAGCTCATAATGAAAGTCAGAAAGATGTAACTTTAAATTCTCTAATAGCTTCATTTTCCAAAGTGAAAAGGAATATTTTACTTACTCCAATAGATCTGAAATATTATCATTTCAACATATAATCAATAAAAAATTACTACCGGTATATTCTCAATTCTTTCTTCACACCACGTCTTGGAAACCTGGTAGGTATTTTATACTCATAGTATACCTGAAATAGAAAATCTCTTGAGAAATTTTCATCAGAAATACTTAATCTGTGTTTATGTTTCATAAAAGGAACAGTTGAAAAACTAGGTCACATATGCAAATGATTCTAAGCATACTTAAACGTTGTCTAATTAGTGGATCAAGTTTCAGTTTTTTAAGTGTAAATTTAATTTTATAAACAGGAAATAAAATCTAAATTTCGGTTCCTCCGTTGTCCTGGCCATATTCAAGTGCTCAGTAGCCACATGCGGCTGGTGATGACTATACTGGACAGGGTGGCTCTAGAGAAATCATTGACATGGAAGTGCCAAGCATTGTTCTCTCTTACTGGCTTCTATCAACAACAGGACAATAAGTAATATTTTCCTAGCAGTTATCCTCTCCCTTTTAAGTTCTCCAAGTCACAGGGAAACAGAAGGTGATCCTTTCCAGGTTGCCCACCTGGAGTCGGTGGCTTATCTCCTATAAATCATCCCCCTGAAAGCCACAAGGAGGAAAAAAAGCTATTTTTTGGCCAATATAATTTTCAAAGGGCAAAGTTTCAAAAAACAAATCTCCAAGGTTGTTACAGTAGATCCACACTCCTCCTCAAATCTAGAACCAAGTCTCATCAGCTTTCTCTTCAAAATATACATTTTTTTGGAGGACTCCCACTCCCTAATTTCAAACCCCACTAAGCTAGAGTAGGGAACACAGCAGGGTATGTGGCGTAAGAATAGACTATACAGTCACGTGTTGCCTAATGAGGAGGATGTGTTCTGAGAAATGCGTCGTTAGGGATGTCACCATCACGGGAACTTCGCAGAGCGCTCTTGCACAAACCTAGATGGCGTAGCCTACTACGCAATGAGACTATGTCACAGCCTGTGGCTTCTAGGCGACAAGCCTGGACAGCAAGTTACTGCACCGAATACTGTAGGCAATTGTAACACAATGGTGTTTGTGCATCTAAAAATAGAAAAGTCACAGTAAAAACACAGTATTAAAAAAGGTACTCCTTATTGAGCTTGGAGGCAATGTTCAGAACAAATCAGACTTCTTAACTCAGACTGGGCTCCTTGCAGTAATTACGTCCTCTTTGCAAAACACTAATCAGGAGGGGAAGAGAGCATGATCTGGCTTCAATACAACCTATCTGTTCTTGGAAATAGTCTCTCCTAGAAAGGGATGCTTCAATGTGCTCATTACCCACCTGCTTTTGTTCATAGAATAAAACAATTGTTTTTAAAAAAAATGGACAGCTGTACAGGACACGTACCGGGATGGAGCTTGCAGGACTGGAAGTTGCTGTGGGTGAGTGGATGTGAGAACAGTAAGTGAGTGTGAAAGGCAAGGACATTACTGGGCACTGCTCTAGACTTCACGAACACTGACACTTACTCTACATTAAATTTATTAAACTATATTTTTCCTTTCTTTGAGAGGTCAAGAAAAAGAAAAAGTTAAAAAATATATTTCTTCTATAATAAACAGTTAATTAGCTTACTATAAAATTTTTACATTACGAACATTTCTTTTTTTTTTTTTTTTGAGACAAGATCTTACTCTATCACCCAGGCTATATGTAGTGGCATCATCATAGCTCATGGCAACTTCAAACTCCTGGGCTCAAGCAATCCTGCTTCAGTCACCCACGTAACTAAGACTATAGGCAAGGGCCACCACACCCATCTAATTTTATTTTTTTTTTTTTAATTTTTCATAAAGACAGAGGTCTCTAGGCCTTATATTGCTGACACTGGTCTTGAACTCCTGGCCTCAAGCAATTCTCTCACCTCAGCCTCCCAAAGTGCTGAAGCTACAGGCATGAACCACCACACATGCTAACTTTTAAACTTTTTTTTAACTTTTGACTCTTTTGTAATAACATTTGGCTTAAAACCAAACTTATTATACACCTATACAAAAAATATTTTTTCTTTATATTCTTATTGTATAAGCTGTTTTCTATTTCATTATTATTATTTTTACTACTTAAACTTTTTTGTTAAAAGCTAAAATACAAACATACCCATTAGCCTAGGTCAACGCAGGGTAAGAATCATCAATGTCACTGTCTTATGCTCCACATCTTTTCCCACTGAAAGGTCTTCGGGGCAATGTCATAGCTCACAGGCATGGGGCTGTCATAGCCTGTGATAACAATGCCTTCTTCTGGATTCCTCCTGAAGGATCTGCCTGAGGCTGTTTTACAGATAACTTTTTTTCTTAAATAAATAAAATAACGAAAGTATAGTATAATAAATCTACTAACCAGTAACATAATCCTGTATCAATTCATTATCAGGTATTGTGTACTCTTCATAACCATATGCACTATACTTTTATACAACTAGCAGCACAGTAGGTTTGTTTACACCAGCATCAACACAAACATAGGCGTAATCCGTTGTGCTACAAAGTTAGGGTGACCGTGCAGTCACTGGGCAATAGGAATTTTTCAGCTCTCTTATAATCTCAGGGGACCACTGTCATATAAACAGTTCATCACTGACCAAAAAGTCATCATGCAGTATGATTGTGTCCTCCAGCAAAGTAAGAAGTTTACATTTTCATCTAAGAGGGACGGAACTTTTAAATGATGAGTGAATGGGTAGAGTAAGAAAGAGAGTAAAGCGAGACTGTAAGCAGAGAGACCGGTTAAGTGGCTTTGGCAGTCATCCAGGCTGGAGGTGAGGGAGCCTGGGCTAGGCTGGGACAGTGGAGCCGATGAGAAGTCCACTGTCTGAAAGCTTCATGGGAGGTGGGAAGACAGCACTTGCTTATAGATGCAGAGGAGAAAGACAGGGGATCAAAGACGACTCAGGGATTTTTCCTTGAGCCAGTGGTGGTGCCATTTACAGAGATGGGGAAGACAGAAAATGAGCAGGGGGGTGGAGAGTGGGAAGGAATGCAGAGTAAAGTTTGAAGAAATGCCAAGTTGGAGACACTAAATAGTCCTTTCTGGTAAGCAGTTGGATATTCAGATCTGAGGCTCTGAAGAAGACTGGAGATGTCAGTTTACAAGTTTGGTGGCCAATTTTATGAGTCAACTTGCCTCTGCTGGAGTCCCCAGTTATTCAGTGAAATAAATACTAATCCAGTTGTTGCTGTGAAAATACTTTACATGTACTAACCAGCTGCACTGAAGTAAGGGATATTAACCTAGGTGATCTGAGTGGGACTGACTCAATCAATTAATTGCAAGCCTTGAGGCTCACCTAAGACTTCCCTAAGGAAGACATTTTGGCTCTGAGCAGCAGTTTCACTCCAGGTCCAAAACTGCTCTTTCTAACCATCTACAATCATATAGAATTTGGGCTGGCCCAGCAAGCCCTACAAAATCATGCAAGAAATTCCTTGCACTAAATCTCTTAATTTATACTCCTGTTTGTTCTATTTCTTCTACTTAAACCTTGAGTGGTAAAGGAGTCATCAGAAAATACATAATATAAATCAGTGATTTGTAACCTTCCTAATGCTGCGGCCCTTTAATACAGTTCCCAGGTTGAGAACCGCTGATATAGATGGTATCTTACTGCACAGGACTATGCAAGATCTCCTAGGACAAGATAAGTCCAGAACCCAGGGCACACCAATATTTAGAGATCAGTTAAAAGAGAAAGAGAAAAAGATTGAGAAAGAATAACCAACGAAGGAAGAAAACCTCCTGGATGTTAAACAGGTATGACAAAACACGGTTCATTGGCAAACTTAGCAAGTGTGACCATTTCTGTAGAAGTACAGAAGCCATATGCTTCACTCGCCTCATCCTGAATAGGATGCCTTATAGCTACGGACTGTTAAACTCCCATATTAATATTGTACATGGTTTTAAAGACTGAAGCGCTGGAGCTGGCATGGTTGGGTTCAAACCCTGGCCCTTCTACTTACTGGCTGTGTTACCTGGCATGTTATTTAACCAGTCTCTGCCTCAGTTTTCTCATCTTTAAAATGAAAGGTGATGATAATATCTCCTTCATAATGTTGCTTTGAGAATTGAATGACTTAACAATGTGTAAAGCCCTTGGAAAGCTGCCTACATGTTAACTACTATAAGACTCCCTTCATTTAGAAGAAGGAGCCAAGGCTTTGAGAGCGTTCTGTAGATCCCAAGGCTAAGAGCAAAGAGGAAAGACGTCAGGGCTACTCTCCTGGACTTTACACCCTGAGTTAGAATTTAAAGAATGACTTTCACTCAGGGGTCTGCAGCCTGGACTTAGTGTCCTGTGAGAGGCTTCTCCCAGAGGTAAGTAAGCCAAGTAAGCAGCCGAACCAATAAACAAGTCATACCCTTCCAGTAATACTTGTCACCTCACATGCTCAGAGACAAGCTGGTCATTTACAGAAAACATATATTCTCTAACCAGGAGCATAGCACCAAGTAGACAAGAACCACACACCTATGTACAGTAACTGGGGTTATTTAGTCTCCTGTTTTTAAACATCGTTATCATCGTTCCTACATATTCACTCTTCTTCTCTAAGCTCCCACTGTCACTCTAAATAACAGAGAGAGACTGTGTAAAAGAAACTTACCTGGGAATAAAACACTGCAATGAGATCACACGTGCCATAGTACACTACATACAATAGATTACTTACACGGTCTTGATGCTGGTGTAAACAAGCCTCCTGAGCTGCTAGTTGCGTGTAAGCATAGCTCATACAGTTATGTACGTATATAATACCTGATAATGACAATAAATGATTATGTTACTGGTTTATGTATTTACTATACTATGCTTTTATTGTTATTTTAAATAAGAGTGTACTCCTATTTATTTTAAAAAGTTATCTATAAAACAGCCTCAGGCAGGTCCTTCCAAGGTGATCGCCGAGCTAAGGTTCATATCATCAGGCTATAGTTGAAAGTAATTGTGAAAATTAAAGTTAATGTGTAAAAATCACTTAGCATAATGGGGGCGGCACCTGTGGCTCAGCGAGTAGGGCGCCGGCCCAATATACCGAGGGCTGCGGGTTCAAGCCTGGCCCAGGCCGAACTGCATCAAAAATTAGCTGGGTGCTGTGACGGGCACCTATGGTCCCAGCTATTCGGGAGGCTGAGGCAAGAGAATCGCATAAGCCCAGGAGTTGGAGGTTGCTGTGAGCTGTGACTCCACAGCACTCCATCGAGGGCAATAGAGTGAGACTCTCTCTCTACAAAAAAAAAAAAACAACAAACAACCACAATGGAACTACCAGATACACATATCTATTTGCTATGTGGGTAACTGGGTAAAGAAAAGCACTAGGAGTCAGGAGAGAGGACAGCAGAAAGTGTCCAGCTGCAGAGGCTGCCCAGAAAGTTAAGATCCAGAGAAGAGTAAGGATGATAATTAACTTATATTAAGTGCTGACTTTGCACAAGACCACTCTTCTAAACTGCTAACTCATTTAATCTTTGTAACAATCTTATAAGCTAAAAAGTATTATTATTCCCATTTCATCAGTAAAGAACTAAAATACGAGGAGATTAAGAAACTTGCATAAGTTTGCCTAACTGGAAAGTAGAGAAAAATCCCAAAAAATCCTGACCAGCTTTGTCGCCTTGCTATAGCTGATTCTGAGAGACAGTACCAACTTTTTCCCAACAGTGTGGTCATCTCAGAACTATTTAGGGATCGGCAGTAAATATTTTCCCCATTTCTTGGAAGTTTTATTAATATTGCCATGGTATTTATATGATTTATTTTAAGAATAAAATGTTTTTCTTTGTAGAGACAGAGTCACACTTTATTGCCCTCGGTACAGTGCCATGGCATTACACAGCTCACAGCAACCTTCAACTCCTGGGCTTAGGCGATTCTCTTGCCTCAGCCTCCCGAGTAGCTGGGACCACAGGTCCCCGCCACAATACCTGGCTATTTTTTTGTTTTGCAGGGGCCGGGTTTGAACCTGCCACCCTCAGAATATGGGGCCGGCGCCCTACTTGCTAAGCCACAGGTGCCGCCCAATAATAAAATGTTTTTAATGGGCAAAAGACTCAGACATTTCTCTGAAGATATACAAAGGCCTCAATAACCACATGAAAATAAATAACCCCAATGTTACTAGTCAGTAGGGAAATGCAAATCAAAACCACCATGAGCATGAGATATCACTTCACATACATTAGGATATCTAATTGTTTTTAAATGAAAACCAGAAAATACCATGTATTGGATATAATGTAGAAAAACAGAAACACTTGTGCATAAGAGTAGAGATAAGGTTAAATAAGGTTATTAGGGGAGTCCCTAATCTAATAATTGGTCTTCTTACAGAAAGAGGAAATTAGGACACAGATGCACACAGAGGAAAGACCATGTGAAGACACAGGGGAAAGATGGGTGTCTGCAGGCCAAGGAGAAAGACCTAGAAGAAAGGAACAATTGTCAACACCTTGATCACCAACCTCTGGGCTCCAGAACTGTGAGAAAACACATTTCAGTTGTTTAGGTCACTGAGTCTGTGATACTTTGTTTGACTGCCCTGGAAAACTAACACATAACCCAAGTGTCCATTGAGAGCTGAACAGATAAACAAAATGTGAAATGTACATGTCCATTCAATACAAGGAATATTACTGAGCCTTGAAAAGGAAGTTCTGATATATGCTACAACATGGATGAACTTCGAAGACATTATGCTGAGTGAAATAAGTCAGGCACAAAAGAACAAATATTTTATAATTCCACTTCTAGGAGATACCTAGGGTAGTCACGTTCAGAGAAACAGAAAGTAGAATGGTGATTTCTTTGGGGTAAAAGGAAAAAAGGGGAGTTACTATCTGATGGCTATAGAGTTCCAGTTTGGGATGATAAAAATGTTCTGACAGGGTGGCCTGTGGCTCAATGAGTAGGGCACCAGCCCCATATACTGAGAGTGGTGGGTTCAAACACAGTCCCAGCCAAACTGCAACAACAACAAAACAAGAGTTCTGACAAAGGATAATGGTGATGGTTTCACAACAGTGTCTATGTGCTTATTGGCATTGAACTGTAAACTTAAAAATGTTCAATGATAAATTTTGTGCATATTTTACCACAATATAAAAAAAAAGTTTAAATAAAAAAACTACCAATAAAAACATAGTAACAAAGTAAAATGAAAACCATTTGGGTACAATTTGGGAAACAGAAACAACTCTAGATTAAAAGAAGGGAAATTCATTCTAAGAATCAGTTATAAAAGTGTTAAAAGGGACAAAAGAAAGTCTCCCAAAGGTTAGCACTCACAGGAGGTCACTGCTAACCCTGGGACTGAAGAAGGAAAAGGAAAAAATTGTGTCCCCAGAGCCCAGGCGCAATGTGGGTCTGCGTTTGACACACCCAGGAATCTGCACCTGTTGGTCACAGCATCTGACCCCACTACTGCCAAGGCACTACCAGAAACCAGGGGGCAGGGAAATGGCCTCTTCTTTTCTCACCCTCCGTCTCCTGTGGTGCTTCTTGCTGGCTAACAGAAGCAAACTGAAAAAGGATTCTGAGACATGTAGCTTTCAGGCTTCCCACCCCATAGAGCATAGAAGGACAAGCTGATTGATGGCAGATGTCATCCAACTCACAGGCCTTTAAATAAATGGTCAGGAAAGGGACAGCAGCAATGTTGGGGGGAAAATGAACTTTGAAACTCATGGGATTAATACAGATGTTTACTACCTAACATCAACCCCACTTCCGGTCTTTTGTTGAACTGCTCATTGCTAACCCAATGTGGGGCTGTCAGTCAGAAAGGACATTTCCTCCTCCTCTGCAGGGTGGAGAGCAACCCAGGCAAGTCTGTCTCCATTGGCTGCCCCCTTGGGCAGTGACTGGTTCAGGGATGGGCACGTGACCCCAGCAGGACTATTCACAGCCATTGTCAGGAAATGCTGAGGGATGACAAAGACCTTTCTTTTTAAGAGATCCTGACACATAAGGACCCTATAAGCCTGAAGCTGCTAGAATCATCTTCCTGATTTGGAAAAAGCACCTGCTTGGGAATATAATGTCAACGTTTTTAGCCACTGTATCAATTGTTGATTATTGTTGGACCTAGGATGAATTAAAAACCTGCAAATGGATTCTTCTGCTTCTCTCAAAAATTTTATCTTCAAAGCTTTCTCATGTGAAATGCTGTTGATCCGGTTCTTCTCACTCTACGCCTGTGCAGTGGAACTTTTTTTACACCCTAATGCAAGATTTCAGCTAATTCAGTGATTTCCTTGTATAACATTCTAGAGTTTCACTGAAGGGCTGCCCTCACAGTATATATAGGTCACTGCACTGAGGCCCCACAATTATGTGCTTTGGGAATGTCTGTAAATAATTATCTTGGATAGGGTCCAAACAACTCTCTATTGCCTCCTTTTCTGTACAAAAAGGTGTCTCTGACCTGCCAGTGTGTTTGCTTAATGACGTCAGGGGTCACCAAAGCCAGAAAAATAACCTGGAAAACACAGCCTCTAACCCTAATGGAAATGAGAATACCTCACATACATACACCAAATGCATTCGGAGTTTCCTGTGCCTGTGGTTGTGACTATGGTATTTATATAACTGGAACTCTTTCTATTGCAGATAACAATCAAACACCCAGATCAAACCAGTTTGAGCACAAAGGAGAATATGTTGTCTTCTATAAATGAACATATTAGAGAACTCCTCAGGCATGATCAGATCCAGGAGGGCAAGCGCCCTTAGCAGGAACACAGGGATTTCTTTCTCTCTCTCTCTTTCTCTCCATCTCTTAGAATTCTTTTTTCCTATGGACACCACATCACAATTCTGTTCCAGCGTCTCAGGCAAACACAAGCCCTGTACAAGGTCAGAGCACACCTCAAGAGCGGTACGCCATTCAGGACCTCATTCTTCAACCAAGAGGTGGACAACTCTGAGTAACAGAGTTGGGTTGTTACATGTTGGCTGGTGTGAATTTATTTATTAGATTATCTCCTGAGATTATGGCCTCCATCTTGCTAAAACAAGGAAGGCACAGGCAGCCAGATCCTGTGTGGAAAAGAGAGGATCGCGAGGGGGCCCAGATGTGGACTGCGCCCCTCAGGGCATGGAAACTCCTACAGTTGTACCAGGTGCAAAGTCCAGAAAGAGGACAGTATGTTTTCCTTCTGGCTACGTCTCTGCTCTCTACTCCCCCTGCGTTTACCACCTGCAATTCTAAGGCCATCTCCAACTTTGCTCGTCAGACGAACGAACAGGAGAATATGTTGGAGATCATAGACGAGGCTCTCTCTGACGCTGGTGTGCTTCTCCAAAGCTGCTGGCCTGTCTGGTTCTGTCAGGATTTTGGAGAGACCTCAACTCTAACCATGTTTTCGCCATTCACACATTCATTCAAATGACATTTCCTGAGTACTCCACCTCTGCTTCATGGTCTATACCCTCCAGGTTGTCACTGACTTCCAGCTCCAGTTCCCTCGTGAAAGGCCAGCCCTAGGCTCTTCTGAAAACACCAAATTCCCAGGGTAACTTGTCCTTCAGTTAAAGTTCTTTTTTTTTTTTTTTTTTTTTGTGACAGAGCCTCAAGCTGTCACCCTGGATAGAGTGCCGTGGCATCACAGCTCCCATTCCTGGGGTCAAGTGAGTCTCCTGCCTCCGCCTCCCAAGTAGCTGTGACTACAGGTGCCCACCACAATGCCCGGCCATCTTTTGGTTGCAGCCGTCATTGTTGTTTGGCAGGCCCGAGATGGATTCGAACCTGCCAGTTCAGGTGTACGTGGCTGGCATCTTAACCACTTGCGCCCCAGGCGCAGAGCCTTTTTTTTTTTTTTTTGAGACAGAGTCTCACTTTGTCACTCATGATAAAGTACTTTGGCATCATAGCTCACAACAATCTCAGACTCTTGGGCTTGAGCAATCTTCATCCCTCAGCCTCCTGAGTAGCTAGGACTATAGGTACCCACCACAACGCCTGGCTATTTTTAGAGACAGGGTCTCGCTCTTGCTCAGGCTGGTCTCAAACCTGTGAACCCAGGCAATCCACCCACCTTGGCCTCCCAGAGTGCTAGGATTACAAGCGTGAACCACCACACCTGGCCTCAGTTAAAGTTCCCAATCTAGGATTCATCAACTCTTATAAGACTCAATAGAACCTATGTATGTTTATGGCTATGAATGCTTGGACACAACACTTCTTTGGGCTTCTTCAATTACCCACAACGTGACCCACTGCTTAGGTCATTACCAGAATATCATTCCTACGAAAGCATTTCCAACAATCCACAATGTGTTCCTACATGGAAATCCATCAAGTCTGAAATGGCAGCTACTATAAAAGGAGTGGATGTACAAATGACCAACTCTATAATTTGACTTTATAATAAGTTCATTTTTAAATGAGGACTAATTTTATTTACCTTTGGTAACAAGAAGCTAGAGCTGTCAATGAAGACATTTATAAACATTACGAAAACCCTAAAGTAGCATGGTAGCCAGCCACTAGATTCCATAAAGCTGATGCCTTAATGGAATCATTCTTCCTTATTACAAAAATAGTCACCACATTGATAAACATGTTTTCAACTGTGGCAAGGAAACGTAGGTTTGGGTTTAATTTTTTTTTTAAATAGTAACACTGCTGCCTTGCAGGAAGAACCTGTTTACATTATATTTTCAGATTAATATTACAGTGATGTATTTTAAGCAGAATTTTGAAAGGTGAAAGCCTGTTCTCCTCTGCAGAAGACTAATTCACACTGTTTTAAAGAAATGAATTCAATCTGCTCTGATAGCTTTCCTGCTGTTTGCTAGATGCACTAGAGTTTTAGCAGTTAATTTAAAATCCCAATAAAATCATAACAAGTAATATAACATTTAACACAATATATGCAGAGAAACTTGTGATAATATCTGTACTTACTACTTTGCTCCTCTCCCTCCCCTTTGCTTTCTTCCCTGATAGCTTCCTGAGCTCAGAACAGGAGATCTGCTTATAGCAAGCTTCCTAAGAATGCATGGTATCCCCAGCAACCATCAAACAATTTATGAGTGACTACTGGATGCTTTGACTTATATTGGGCTTGATTAGGGCAGCACCAGGAAAAGACAGTACTTATCTCCAAGGAATTGTGAAGACAGAAGTGACACACATGTGACAAGTAGAAAGAGATGTCAGGTAATAGGTAATTAAGTGCTAAATGGTGACATGTGGACTCCAAGTGCTATTCCCGTTTAGAGAGCAAAGATAGTTTGATTTGGGGGATAAATTTGAAGTGGAAGTTCAAAGTCAATTGGATCTTAAAAAAAGATGGTAGTGATAATAGTAAAGCCGGTACCATCAGTAGAATAAAATTAAGTAAATAGGGTGGTGCTTGTGGCTCAATGGAGTAGGGCACTGGCCCCATATGCCGGAGGTGGCAGGTTCAAACCAAGACCTGGACAAAAACTGCAAAAAAAATTAAGTAAATAAAGTACCAATTTTTATAACTTACTATGTGCCAGCAATTGCTTTGTATGAATTATCTCATTTAATCTTCAGAACAGCCCATTTCACAGATGAAAAAACAAGCTCAGAGAGATTAAGGACGTTGACCAACGATGGAATCAGCTTTGTCTACAACATAAGCACATTATGTTCTTTCTACCACCTCCCCAGATATGGACAACATTACTCTTTCTCTTCACTTGATGAAAATTATCTCTTAACTCTTTGAAATTGTAAAACTGAAAATGATAAAATGCAGGAATAACCATCCCTGGCTGCAAAAGGTAGATGTGGTTTGTTCACTGATTAACGGAAGATCTGATCATTTTTTCATTCCAACCATGTCCTACATCTCCTAAGGAGTAAAGTGAGAAGTATGGGACTTCCACAAACTAGTAACAAAAAGTTATGCATGGTGGCTAACACCTGTAATCCTTAGCACTCTGGGAAGCTAAGGCAGGTGGATTGCTTGAGCTCAACCTGAGCAAGAGTGATAACCTATCTCTACTAAAAACAGAAAAATTTGCCAAGCAGAGTGGTGGTCGCCTGTAGTTCCAGCTACTTGGGAGGCTGAGGCAAGAGGATTGCTTGAGTCAGGAATTTGAGGTTGCTGTGAGCTAGGATGATGCCACGGCACTCTACCTAAGGTGACAGAGTGAGACTCTGTCTCAAAAAAAAAAAAAAAAAAAAACTAGAAACAAAAGGTGGGTGGCCAAAAAAGACAGTCCTCATGCCCAAAGTAGGTGGAAGCAACGAAATATCTACCTTTCTAAGAAACCTGACCAACGCTAAAGAACTCTAAGTAAGGAAAGTGGGATCCCAATGAAGCCTCATGGATGCCTGGGATAACACCTCTACTTTCTGCTACACCTAGGATCACAGGGGATGTGCCCTTTAACTGTAGGCTATGGGTACCCAGCTTCCAAGATGGCCCCAGTGATCCCCACCTCCTGAATCACACTCTTGTATAGTCCCCTCCTCTACTGAGCCAAGGTTGGTTTGCATGATCAATAGCATGTAATGGAAGTGACATCTGATATTAGATTATAAGACTTATATCTTGGGCTTTTCTCTTTCTCTCCCCAATCCACCTCTCAAACTCTTCTAGTAGAAGCCAGTTACCATGTAAGCAGCAACCCTATGGAGATGCCATGTGATAAGAAAGCAAATCTTGCCAGTAACCACATATGGGAGCTTGAAAGGAGATTCTCCAACCTAAGCCAAGTCTTAAGACCACAGACCCAGGCAACAACTTGACTGTAACCTTCTGAAAGATCTTGAGCCACAACCACCCCATTAAGTCCTCCTGGATTGCTGACCTTGGAATTTGTAGGAGATAAGACATATTTGCAATGTTAAGCTGCTAAAAACCTTCTTAGATCTTAGTGAGCTAATCCAGGATAGGATGGGAGAGGTGCTTTTTGCAAATATAGCTCAAAAGGAAGAAAATGAGCTGTGCGATTCTCCTGCCTCCAGGTCCCAAAGCTGGCTCTCCTGTTTCATGCTTCCACAGAATGAGTAGTCTGGGGTATCTTCCTCTACCTGTCGACCCATCTGCCTTCCAAGTCTGGCCTCAGAAAACACCTACCACTCAGTTCTTCCCTGATCTCCTCAGCTCGTAGTTTGGCTACCTTCTAGACCCCACTGCCCTCCCCACACTGGGCTTCTGTTCATCGCAGCCACAAGATTGGTTAGACCTATGTACTTGACTATCCACTCCACAAAACTGTGAGCAACTTGAGGGCAGTGCTGATCCCAGCATCTAGCCAAGTACTTGGCATGTAGTAGGTACCCAGAAAGGTGTGGATGGACTTCCAGGTTCTCAGGCCCATAGAAAACTCCCAGAGAAGTAAAGCAACTGGCTTGAAGAAGAGGCTAGATGCAGCGGCTCATGCCTATAATCCTAGCACGCCTAGAGGCCGAGGCAGGTGGATCTCTTGAGTTCATGAGTTCAAGACAAGCCTAAGCAAGAATGAGACTCTGTCTCTACTAAAAACAAAAAACTGAGGCAGGAGGATCGCTTGAGCCCAAGAGTTTGAGGTTTCTGTGAGCTATGATGCCACAGCACTCTACCAAGGGTGACAAAGTGAGACTCTGTCTCAAAAAAACAAAGAAGAAGAAAATCTTGAGAACACACAGAAAAGGGGCCTCCCTTCAGAAAAGCCAGGGGCCAGTATAGGGATCAAGGCAAGTGGACCTTGGGATAGAAACACAATTCAGAGTAGGTGGAAAAGAATGACCTGGGGCCCACAGCCAGATCCAAGACCAAGAAGCCAGCTCTGGATAGGACACAGCATCTACCCGGGCCTGGATATTATGCCAACCTAACTGACCCTGACCTAAAAGCCAGACTGTCTTTATTTAGGATCCAGACAGAGGTGCTGTGGGGGTAAGGAGCCTGGAGCCAGGTGTGGAAAGCTATTATAATCTGCTACTGGGCTTTGGTTAATCAGAAACTAGGTTTTTAGAAAACACTCAGGTGTGAGGTCCTGGAGGAGAAGATTAGAACATGGGAAAGATCAGAAATGGAAGAGTTTTCCATTTGTTTCTTAGAATTTAAACTCAGTTCAAACTCAGAGGAAAGGGATTTCTCCTGTATCTTGATCACGACATAGGGAAAAGGCAAGAGAGAATCAAGATTCTACTGGATTCCAGTGCCTCCCCCATTTCATCTTGATCTGTACAAACACCCTAAACCCAGGCATGTGAAGTCATTGTCACCTGTGGCTGTGGCAGCAGCAGCAGAAGCAACAGCAACAGACCAATAGTTTGAAACCAAAATTCCATGAGGAACTTTTAAGATGATTCCATCTCGAAGTCCAGGGTGGGGACCACCCAAATGGCATATGCCCTATCATTATCAATCACTTCCTCCAGCAAGCCAAGCCCTTCATGATTAACCCAACCCTACTCCAATCACCATCTGTGGTCCTTGGAATTTATGTGCCATATGTCCCTCGCCCGGCTGCATTTGGGAGAAAACGTAGGTTTGTATTTACACTCTGTTTCAGTTACAGTACATTAAGAACAAGAGAAACCAAGCTGTAAGTATTGATCCCAGTTCCTCATTTGTTCTTACTTTGCGCATGGTATTCTTGGCCCTTCAGAAAAATTTCATCTTTATGATCAAATGTATCGATTTTTATGCCATCTAGTCTTTATGCTATATTTAGGCAAACCTTCCTCATCCCCAAATTATGTATATTTTAAAGACTCTCATATTTTATTCTAAATTTTTTATGGTTTCTTTTTTTAAATCAACTTCAGTGAGGTTTAATTTACAGACAGCAAAATGAACTCATTTCAAGTGTACAATTCAGTGAGTTTTGACAAATATATAGCCAAGTAAGTGGCACTACAATTGAGAGGATTTCTACCCCCTCCATGAGTCTTAGTTTCCTAGAGTCAATCCCCACCTCACTCTCCTTCTCAGTAATCACTGATCTACTTTCTCTGCCTTTAGATTTGCTTTGCCTAGGCCAGGTGTGGTGGTGGCTCGCACCAGTAATCCCAGCACTTTAAGAGGCTGAGGCAGGAGGATCACCTGAGGCCCAGGGTTTGAGACCAGCCTGAGCAGCAAAGTGAGACCCAGTGGTGATACATACCTTTAGTCCCAGCTGGTTGAGGGGAGGCAGGAGGATCACTTTAGCCCAGGAGTTCAAGGTTACGGTGAACTATGATCATGCCTTTCCACTCCAGCCTGGGTGAGAGTGAGACCCTGTTTCTAAAAAAATAAAAATAAATATTTTAAATAGATTATTTTTACCTGTTCCAGAATGTCATATGGAATTGTACAGTATGTCTTTTATATCTGGGTTCTTTCACTAACCCTAATATCTATGACATTTATCCGTGTTTTTTGTGTATCTTCTTTCTTTTTTACTATTGAGTAGTATTTTATTTTATTTTATTTTATTTTTATTTTATTTTATTTTTTTGAGACAGAGCCTCAAGCTGTCACCCGGGATAGAGTGCCGTGGCATCACAGCTCACAGGAACCTACAATTCCTGGGCTCAAGCGAGTCTCTTGCCTCCACCTCCCAAGCAGCTGAGACTACAGGCGCCCGCCACATCGCCTGGCCATTTTTTGATTGCAGCCGTCATTGTTGTTTGGCGTGCCTGGGCTAGATTCGAACCCGCCAGCTCAGGTGTACGTGGTTGGCGCCTCAGCCCGTTGAGCCACAGGTGCCGAGCCAAGTAGTATTTTATTGTATGGATGAACTACAATTCGTTTATCCAGTCACCTGTCAGATAATTTTCCAGTTTTTTTTGTTTGTTTGTTTTGTTTTTTTTGTAGAGACAGAGTCTCACTTTATTGCCCTGGGTAGAGTGCTGTGGCGTCACACTGCTCACAGCAACCTCCAGCTCTTGGGCTTAAGCGATTCTCTTGCCTCAGCCTCCCTAGTAGCTGGGACTACAGGCGCCC
>CAUYON010088595.1:0-18695 GCA_963573935.1 Arctocebus calabarensis
AACACACGCAACCACTTGCCAGATCTCCACTGCTTTTGCCTTCCTCAGGGGGTCCAGAAGTCTCATGCTGTCTCCATGTGTCCCCAAAGGGATGTTTCTGGGCAGATCTCGCCAGCCAGAGATGCCTGAAGTCTTCTCTCCCCAGTCTCACCGAGCCCAGTTGCAAGGAAGCTGTTACTAGGCCACCATCTTGGCTCCTCCCTTTTTTTTTTTTTTTTTAATGAGAGGAAGGGCTTTATTCACCAACCAGGAGATTACGGCATAGAAGAATTTCAAATGGCCACGCTCCCCAAATGGGTTGGTCTCTCCCTTTTTATTGACAGTCAAAAAGTTCCACCCCACAGGTACCTTTCTTATTGGCCAGTTTGAATCAAGTGGGAGATGCTATTCTAGCCCCTACCGAACTATAGTATTTCACAGAACTTGGAAATTTCCAAGTTCCAGGAAGTTAAGTTTACAAATTCCCAAGAGCTGAGTCACTATGGAGAGGACCCTGGAAGTGTATCCTTATGGTCTCCTTGAGAAGACCGGTTCTCCTAGACCTCACTCTTCTCAGGTATCCTCTCTCATTCCCCCCTTTTGAAACTACAATATATTTTAATTTGAGGTCTCAATATCAGCTTATTTCTGTAGGCACCAATATTAATTACTTTTTAGCACTGAGGTCTTAGGGACTGTAACTCTCCTTGGGTTCTCTACTCAGGCCTTAATAGTACTGTGGTGGTGGGCTAATATACATATGAGTTTTTACTTTTCCCAGTGATGTTTTTCCCCTCTTTTTCCAAAGTACAAAAGTCCAATTAAGACAAGTCCCTCGAGGAATTTCCTCAGGCTTCAGCCATGTGTTGACCAGCCAACTTCCAGGATGTTTCTAAGTTTTGAGCAGGGCATGTTGACTGTCATAAAAGTTACCTTTACTTCCCAAGGGGCAGTGAAGTCCTATTCAGCCAGCTGTGATAACTCCAGGTGAGGATTCCTTCCACCTTCACTGCTGTGCATGTGGTCAGGATGATGGTGGAAAGTCCTTTCTACCTTGGTTTCAGGGGGACCAGTTTCCGATTCTAGACCTAGACTTGCTCCGCTTGATCCTCCATAGAGAAAGGATATGCAGACACAAAAGACTAAACAGAACGTGGTTAATGACCCCAGTGGAGATTTTCCTTGTTACTATTTTTAGGGTTTTTCTCCATTCAGTTCAGTCTTTCTCAGTTCTTTTAGAAGTTCCTGCTAAATTGCAGTGGTTTGACAGAGGCCTCTTTAAATAACACTAGTGGCAAGGCCTGTATTCAATGAAGCTTTACTTCCTGGCAGAGTTTACCAATTTCTGCTCTTATGGTCATGTTCATGCATGTTACTCTGTCTAAGCTTTGAGGCCTATAAGTTATTCAAAGCTTTAGCCTATTTTTTGTACTAGTTCTGGTATGAAGGCTAGCCCACTGTCAAATTTAAACCAGAGTGGCAACCTAAAATATGGGATGATTCCTCTGGGCAATACTTTTACTACTTCAGGAGTCCTTTTTATCCTGGTGGGGAAGGCTTTTACCTCATCCAAGTCTGATAAACCATCACCAGTAAGTACTTGTTCCCTCTAAACCTTGGCATTTCAGTAAAGTCTACCTGGAAGTCCTCGAAGGGCGTTGCTCCATACAACTGGATTCCTGGGGGTACCATCAGTCCTTGGCGCATGTTGAACTGACTGTAGGTGACACACTGTAGACTGACAGTTCTGGCCAGGGCTGCCAGATGGGAGATGTAGAAGTACCAGCCCAGCAACTTCATCAAATACTCCTGTCACCACAGTGGCTCCTGGAACCTGGGGGACTGCTACTCGTCCATCTGGCATCTTTATCCATCATCCCTCTGCTTCCTGGCTCCCCTCCACTGCCGACCATTCCTTCTCCTCCTGGGAGTAGATGGGGTGAGCTCCGGAACCCATGGGATGAGGGGAGCCACTCGTGACACCTGGTATGGTTTGGATGCACCTCTTTTTGCCTCAGTACTGACCCTAGTGTTCCCTTTAGTGATGGTGGAAGCATCTCCTTGATGTCCAGGACAATGCATCACTGCCACCTTCCAGGGTTTCCATACTGCCTCTAGTAGCTGAAGTTTCTCCTGCTGATACTTAATGTCCTTTTCCCCAGAATTTAATAGTCCCTTCTCCTTGTACAATGCCCTGAGTACTTGGAGAGTCAGAAAAGCATTCACATTTTTTCTTTGACTTAGTTCTAAGTTTCGAGTCAAGGCAATTAACTCAGCCTTCTGAGCCAATGTTCCTTGGGGTAGGGCTTAGCCTCCACAGTCTTTGTTAAGGTGACCACTGCATACCCAGCCCACTGCTCATGTGCCATCATGTAACTGCTTCAGTCTACATACAAGTCCCAGTTTGCAAATGTTCAAGGCTGGTCACACAAGTCAGGTCTGCTAGAATAAATATTACCTATAACTTCCATACAGTCATGCTCAGTCTCTCTTCCACTGACTGGAAGGAGAGTGACTGGGTTCAGGGCATTCTTGCATTAGAGAGTCAAAAATGTCCTTTAGTGTCCATTAAAGTTACCACGGAGCGGGGTACTTTCACTCTGAAATCCTTCCCTGGAGTCAGCTTATCAGCTTCTTGCACAAGGAGAGCAGTAGCAGCTAGAGCCTGTAAGCATGGTGACCATCCTTTTGCCACTCCATTCATCCAACTGCTTAGAGAAGTAAAAACAGGCCTTGGCCAGGACCCAACCAGCCGGGTTAACACACCTACAAACATCTTTCCTCTCACTGAGATATACAGAGTGAAGGGCCTGGCCATGTCTGGTAGCCTCAATGCAGGTGCATTTATCAGCCTCATTTTTAGCTGGGAGAAGGCATGTTCCTATTCTCCTCCCCATTCTAAGGGCTCTCCTTCCTCTCCTTTAGTTGCCTCATACAAGGGCTCAGCCAAGACAGCAAAGTTGGGAATCTAAAGGTGACAGAAGTCGACCAAGCCTAAGAATTTCCGAACCTGCTTTTGGCTCATGGGGGTGGGGAGGTGATTAATATCCTGCCTCCATTTCATGCCTAGATTCCTCTCCCCCAATGGATAGTAAAATTTTAGATATCGTACTTGCTGCAGGCAAATCTGGGCCTTTCCTTTAGACACTTTATAGCCACATACCTCTAGATGTCATAAAAGACAGTACGTGCCTCAGGCTCAGCCCTCCTGGATAGGGTGCCCTAAAAGGAGGTCATTGACATATTGGAGCAGCACACATTCTAATTCCTCAGCTGGGAATTTCTGGAGGTCACGAGACAGAGCTTCTCCAAAAATTATGAGTGCTTTGAACCCCTGTGGCAACCTAGTCCATGGGTACTGGATTGCAGTTTCCATATCTGGTCTCTCCCAGTGGAAAGTAAACAGCCTCTGGCTTCCCAGAGCTAGCCTTATACTGAAAAAGGCATCTTTTAAGTCCAGGAAAGTGGGCCACTTGGCTTTTGCTGGCAGCAGACTCAGCAGAATATATGGATTAGGCACAGTAGGATGCACAGTTACAGTTACACCATTTACTGGGAAATTCTCATTTTAGGTTTTGATTTTTCCAAGGTGTCTATATAGACACAGTAGATAACATTTAATACTACACAAATTTTTCCAGTGTAGCCAGCAGGTAACCTTTGTTGAGTCTTAAGGCTTCAGAGTAAATATAACTATTGCATATAATTCTATACTCTGTGACCAGTCTCTTAGTCTCATTTAACAGATTTAGCAAAACAGTTATATCTCATTTTATGAGTTGACATTACAGACAAGGCTGGGATTTAATACAGGTGGGCCACAGCCTTCTTTTCTCTTTGAACCATTTTTCTTTCTCCAATTTCTCTCTTTACTAAAGACAAAGTATAGCAGAACTAACTCACTTGCCAAAATAAACTGCACCTTCAGTATACTGGGTCTGATTATTTGCATAAACTGCAGTAAGAATAATTAATTATTAGCCATCTAGGCTCTTATTTCCTTTAAAATTGGCTTTGCTGGAACCTTTTATAAGGAATCTCAGGCTGGACTTTCTTGAAAGCCTTTCATAAGCCCAAGTTTTATCTGTGCCATTAGATACCTATATTCATTGGGTAAATTCCTCTTTTCTTGAGGTCCCAAGCACATTTCAATTCCCAGACTCGTCAGCAAGTGACCTTTGTTACTTATCATAGATCAGGAAATGTTACTGATAGGTATCTGGCCAGTTTTCTGAAGGGCTTTTTTTAATGGCCTTATAAAGTCAACCTGAATTCCTTTATGCAATCTGGACACCTCTGGAAATGCTATTCCAACCAAAGCCTTGGTAAAATAACCAATGCTTTCATCATGTCCTATAGAACAAAACAGATTCTTATTGAACTTATGCAAATTACTATATTGTTAGAAATTAACAATACTTACAAATGGCCTTCAAAGTCTGGAGAAATCAAGGAGAGAGAAAAACATACATGTTTCAAATTTTGCTCATAAGTACTTACATTGCTTGAAAAGCTACAAATAGCTCAAAAGACAGAAAATTATTTTCTTGACTTCTGAAAAACAGAACATAGAAAGAATTAACAATATTTTGAAGAAAAAGTCTTAACAAACTATCCCAGTTCCACGTAACTGATTTCTGTTCCATTTGAAGTTAGGTTATCAATACTCATAGACATGTTAACTTTCCAATGAAAGTTCTAAACATCTGCTTTTAGTCCAAAGGTATTCAATTTCCAAGGATATCAGGATTTTGAATTCAAGAGAATTTATCAACTTCTCTTAATATTTCTTTTTCTTTTTAGGTTAAACTTTGGACTCAGCCAGTTACATAAAAAAAATATTTTCTTTTTTAGATAAATTAAAATTATTACCAACAATATATGTTAGGATAGACCAATGTCTTATACATTAGGACAGACCAATGTCTTATACGTTAGGACAGACCAATGCTTTATAATATTAGAACATATATATGTATATATATCCCATACTAAATTACTCACCATTTCATATTTGACAATGTTTCCTATACATTTTTAATAAGTCGAATAAGTTTAGTTTGTTTTCTTATGACTTTCAGTGGTCTTAAAATTTCAAGAAGACCAGATTTAGAGTTGTGCTTTTTTGGTTTTTTTTCTGTTGGCCGGACTGAGTTCGAACCTACCAGCCTCAGTGCATGTGGCAGGCACTGCAACCACTGCACTACTGGTGCTAAGCCCCAAATTTGGAGATTTAATTTTGGAAGGTTTGTCAAATATCAAAGGCCTAAAATATTGGTTCAAATAAGATTACATGCCAAAAGATTTTAAAGAAAATACATAGTCAACTGGATCACATGTAAATTCTTTCACAAATTCCCTTTTATGACCTGCACAGACAATCTACAAACATTCTAAACTTTCTTTAACTTTTGCCCTGCCAAACTTTCTTACATCACCATTCTGTTTCAGGACAAAATTTATCCCACAAGATTCTTTCTTTACACAATGCCATTCTCCTTTCTGTATAATTTCTCTTACTCTCAAAAACTCACTTCCCACAAAACAGGATCCCAGTTTACCATGAAGTCACCCATTCACTGAGCCAAATTGACAAGTAGAAGGTATAAAAGGCAAGAATCTTATCCTTTGACAATGACTCAGTTTCCCCAACAATTTAAACAATCAAATTATTACATTTTACAAATGAGAGACATTTTCTGCGATATAACATTGATACAGGATTTTCCCACTCAGGGCTGGATAGGGAATCCCCATTTTTCAGGCTCAGGTCCCATCTCCAGGCACAAACCCTCTGAGCCCCAACAAGGTCATGAACAAAGCAGTGCCAAACATTTTGGATGGCTCCACCCTGACTAAGGAGCACACACCCTAAACCCCTCTCCAAACAAAACCACAGCAAAGATCTAATAACCTTGTCCAAGGGTGAAGGGCTGCATTCATTCATTTGCTAGAACACCCATTCAGTTTGTAAAGGTATTTTTCATCTACCAAGTCCTGGCCAAAATATCTCAGGGCCAATTATTTACCCCTAGACAAAAGACTTATGCAGGAAATCTCTGACCTGGGCCTCCTCCCCCCCTTCCAGAGGCTGTTCACCTTGGAGACCTATTGCTTATATGGATCCAGCCTCATCCAGAACGAGATTCATACTCTCTCCCCCCGATTTTCAAGGTCCATCGAGAGCTCACTGGACTGCCCGAACATCAACATTTTCCAAGGCACAGCCCCTCTGCCAATAGCTCTGGCACTCTCTACTCCCTCTGCATGCCTCTCAGTCCAACAAAATGCTATTTTATCACAGATCTGTGGCCCGTGGACTCAATTCTCAAATTTCTGAGACCAAAGACTCACTGAAGAAATTCCAGTGAGTAGTTAACAAAACTACAACAACATCTTTTCTAATGTCTTTTCATTTTCCCCCAAGTCCCACCAGGCCATGTGGCTGCCACCAAATACAGAAATCGGAAAACCTGGAACTTCCAGTTTCTCTCAGAATAGCCAGGGGGGCAAAGTTGGAGCAAGGAAGAAGGGCACACTCACACATTCATTTCATCCCGTGAATTGGGGGGAGGACCCCACCTATCGTTACCCATCTCAGTCATTCCCCAAGCACTCAACATGCACGCAATTCCAACCCATTTCTTAACTTAGGCAGCCTTGATTTCCCACTCGAGCTGCCACTTAACCATAGGAGGCAAACCAACATTCCCCTAAGCCCTGTGAAGGGAGGTCCAAATCCACCCTCAGAGTTCTCTCAGTCATACCACATCCACACACACTCACACACCTCTCAACAGACCTGCTGGCAAGCTAATGCCCAAAGAGTTGATCAGGCTCCTTCTTCCACTAAAATTGTAGTGGGATCCCCAGTTCGATCATACCTTGCCTTAGACGTCTCCCTGTGTAGGTACCTGTTCCTGCATGCCAGTTCCTCCTGGTGTTTGACTCCTTGAGACCCTCCGAGGGGGTCCTTTCTCCACCCAGCTGAGGCATCCACACAGGGAGGCCAAATTGCCTCCCTGGTGCACTCAGTGGTTCACATCGCCCAGGCTGATCAGGGGCCCCAACGTGGGTGTCCAGAGGATTGGTGGCAACTACCAATCCTCTCCAAGGGTGCATGTTCTCTCCAAGGGTGATCTTGCTTCCCGATCTGGGAACCAAAAACGTTGCAGGAAGATGAGGCCCAACTGAGAGAAAGAGCACCGAAACACCACGTTTATGAGAGGAAGGGCTTTATTCACCAGCTGGGAGCCTACGGCATAGAAGAATTTCAAATGGCTGCACTCTACCGCTTTTCTTTATTTCTTTTTTCTTTTCTTTTTTTTTTTTTTTTTTGGCTTCCACTCTTTTTCTGCCTTCTCTGGTTTTAATCAAGCATTTCATACGACTCTATTTTGTCTCCTCTCTTTGCATATCAATATACTTCTTTTCAAAGAAAATTTTAGTGGTTGCCCTATAATTTGAAATATACATATACATTTAATACACGTCCACTTTGAAATAACAGTATGCCACTTCAGAAGTAGTGCAAATACCTTAAACCAGAATATTCCTGATTCATCCCTCCTATTCCTTATTATAATATTGCTGTCATTTGTTTCACATATTAATAGGCTATTATCATGGGATACATTTTTGCTATTATTATTTTGAACAAAGTATTATCTGTTAAATCAATAAAGAATAAATTAAGTACTTTATTTTACATTCGTTATTTTTTCTCTAATGCTCTCTCTCTTTCTCTTCCTCTCTCCCTTCCTCTCTCCCTGTCCTCCTTCCTTTCTATAGATACAATTTTCTGACGTTTATCATTTCCTTTTTCTGTAAAACTTCTGTTAACATTTCTTAAAAGGCACGTCTAATGGGAACAATTTTCTCAGTTTGTTTTTTCTGAGAAAGTCTTTATCTTCGATTTTTGAAGGATAATTTCAATGGATACAGAATTTTAGCTTGCTGGTTTTATACCATTGATCCTCTTCAGAACCCTAGCCCTTGAATATAGACAAAGAATATAGTGTTCTCTAACTTACCAGGTGAAGAACCATGGCAAAAGTCTCTTGCCCTATAGTCATTTTGTGGTTGAGTCAATACTAGAATCTGGCTAAGCCTGCTCCTGCTGGCCTCCATGGCCCTGATTCTATTATAAGATCCTCTCTTGCTAATGCTAAATAGGAAAACCACCAGCCCACATTGATCAAAATCTATCTGATCTCAATTTTACTTCTTTCGAATCAATACTAAGTAGGCACAGCTATTTCCCATTCTGATGCATTTGTAGTTTATGCCTGCAAAAAGCATGATGGTTACAAATTTGGGGAATTAGAGTGCTATAGAAATGTAGCTTTCCACCATAGAAACCAACACATAACAGTGATAGTGCTCTATGTAGGTCTAAACAAAGTTCTGCAGTATCTAGAGAAAATATATCTATATATATATAAAATATTATAGAACTCATCATGGATTGATGCTTTTATTCTAGCTCAGGATGTTCACTTCTAGTATGGGATAGCTCTAGCTCCCTGACATTTTCTCTCTAAAAGCTGGAAAACTACAATGGCCTCAAGCAAAAGCAATGTGCCTGACAAGTATAGAGCCAGAGCTTATATATCCATGTTGAAACTCATAAGAATTATTGTCTTGCCCTGGTGAGCTATGTTAGAACAAGAAGGAACTCCCTATACTGCTGAAATGATATATTCATTAGCACTTGTGGGAAATGTAACATAATCTAATAACAATTTTGTGTATAAATTTGCATCCTTATTTTTTCTAAAGAATATACCAAATTTCCAGTAACAGAAGCTATTTGAGAGCTGATTTTTGACCCAAGATGAAGTATAAAAAAAAGACTTTGAGTTCCTGTTTCTTCCAGTATTCTTTATGCCATGGCTATTTCAGGGAAAAATATAAAAATTTTAGTTAGCTCGTTACCTCACACTGTATACCAAAATCTATACCAGATTGATTATAGATTTAAAACTAAAAAATGAAACCATCATACATCTAGAGAAAATATAAAGAGGTATCTAATTAATATTACATTAGAGAGGACCTAAGCATTAAACTAAAGGCAGTAAAAATATAGGAAAAGATTATTAGAGTTAGGTATATATAAGGAAATCCTTTCATACACTTTGATACAACAGTACCATTTATAATGGAACATCCTGAAAACAACCTTTAAACAAGTGTATAAAAATCTATATATGTAAAAAAAAAACAAAAAACAAGCAAACAAACAAACAAAAAATCTATATATGTAAAAACATTAACTATAACATTGTTTATAATAGTAAAAAACTAAAAATAACCTAAATGTTCATAAGGATGATTAATTATATACTGGTACATCCATATTAAAAATTGTAATGTGTCATGCCTGTAATCCTAGCACTCTGGGATGCCAAGGCTCAAGTAGATTGCCTGAGCTCAGAAGTTTGAGACCAGCCTGAGCACGAGTGACACCCTATCTCTAAAAATAGCTGGGCATTGTGATGGGCACCTGTAATCCCAGCTACTTGGGAGGCTGAGGCTAGAGAATCTCTTGAGCCCAAGAGTTCGAGGTTGCCATGAGCTACGATGCCATGGCACTCTACCAAGGGGAACAAAGTGAGACTCTCTCAAAAAATAAAATGTAATGTAAAAATGTAGTTAATGACATAAAAAGAGGTGATCAAATTAACCATTTGATTCCATTTTAGAAAAATATATACGTATATGCATATAATATTTCTAGATGTGCATAAAATGTTAATAACAGTTATTTGTAGGTAGGCACATTAATAAGCTGTTTTTCCTTTCACTCCTCCTTTTCATGTATGTATGCATGCATGCACTTATATATGTGTGACAAGTAGGTATACCTTGTACAAAAATAAGTTTAAAAAATATTTGAAACTATTCCCATCCCCTTTTTTCATTTGCGTATTTAGGTCAAACTTTCTCTAGGAAGTTTTATTTCCCCTTAACCAGTATACTTCCTAAAGTCCCTTCTCCTATAAGGATAGAATTGTGTTTCATTATTTACTGTGCTACCTTCCATAGCCATGCTCAGTAAGGACTAGTTAACTTTTGATGGTCTAATTTCCTCAAAGTCTGCTTTGAAGTCTGATGTACATAATAGTATTTACCCTTAACCAACTAAAATGGTCAAAAAAACATGGCCAGAAATAGCACACTTTGGCTGTGAGAGCAAGGTTGTTACAATGGCTGTCTTCCTATTGCTCTCCAGGCTATGGTGGCTGATTGGCTCGCTGGTAGCTGGCTGTTGGGGTTGGGCCCTTTCGATGTCAATTTTTCCCCAAACAGCTTTCTTGTTCAAAGAAGGAGCCCTTTTTAGGTTGAGTTGCTGCCTGTTAGTCAGTAGAATCTATTTAGCTGTGCTTCTTTTTGTAAACTCTCAAGAACAGTGACAGTGGTTTAATGTTGTATAACAGTGTCTTCATGGGAACAGAGTTTTAAATGTGTGTATGTAAGCATAGTAAAATCCATCTATAGAATGAAGAGAATTAAGTCCCTAGAAAGGAAAAAATGACTGTCTGAGAGAGACCTAAACTATGTGTTATCTGGGAAGTTGTTGTCACCTAACCATACTAAAAAAGCCTTGAGTTTCTAAGTGCTGTCAATTGATTAGAATTGTTTTCTTTAGAAGTAATTCCCAAGAAAATGCTTGTGATTTCACTGTTGCTGACACTGTTGACTTTTCTTTAAGTGTCCATTAACTTACGGTAAATTACAAAGGGAGTACACGTGGCCCCCACATGACTGTGTTATGGTCACCCAGTTTCAATAACTAACAAATGATAAGGAAGTGACTAAATCTATAGCTTCTGTGCTCTTTCCATGAAAATAATCCTTTTTTCCTTCCAGCTTCAACACATGAGAATCATATCAGACCCTCACCTGAATGCATGACTGACTCTTCAACCTCAGGACTTGCAGAATTAGTGGAATGCCATCCTAAATTTGTTGAGTTGTGCATTTCTGGGCATTTCATCTCTATAGAGAAGTACCTATTCCATCACCCCAAAGACTAAGGCTAAAAGATTTTTCTCCCTAGGGAAGAATCTTCCTTATAACTTTCATGGCCTTAGCAATCAGAAGACAACAGAGTGGGGAGGTCTGAGTTAGGGGAGTTACCTTGCAAAAAACCTGGGCTTGGGAGTACCTTAAGTTTGCAGTGTCTTTGGGCTCCTTCATAGTAATGGTCTTAGAGAGAAAACATTTTCTGTTAATTTCCAGTGACTTAATTTTCCATTTTCTTTTTCTAATAGGTCCAGTTAAAAACAAGAAAAAGGGTAAGTTAAGTTCATAACTTTTAAAAATTGCTCTCATGGCCAGGAGCAGAGGATCACACCTGTAATCCTAGCACTCTGGGTGGCTGAGGCAGGTGGATTGCTTGAGCTCAGGAGTTCAAGACCAGACTGAGCAGGAGCAAGACCCTGTCTCTACTAAAAATAGAAAAATTACTCAGGCATTACAGTGGACATCTGTAGTCCCAGCTGCTCAGGAGGCTTAGCCAAGAGGATTGCTCAAGCCTAAGAGTTTGAGGTTGCTGTGAGCTATGATGCCATAGCATTGTACATAAGGTGATGGAGTGAGACTATGTGTCTGATTAATTAATTAATTAATTGAATAAATAAATAAAAATTGCTATTATGTCATCTTTTCTAAAATTAGAAGAAAAAAGTGGGATTTTTATATTATGTTCTTTCAACATTGGTTGTCTATTATTTTTTTCAATCATATGTGATCTTCAGTATTGTAGTTTCTAAAAGAACATAAAATTGTTCTTCAGTGATGATTCATGAAAGATTGAATTGCTTTTCTAGCAACATAAAAATGTTTGTTTTGGTTTTCATTACTGCTTCTTCCATACAATTCATTACATCTCTTTATTCTTCTTTACTATTTCCCCTGCCCTTGTTTTCCTCCTTTGTCAAATCAGTAATCAGATATGAATAAAATCCTGAGACAACTTATAGGAACTAGGTATACTGCCCACTGAAACATGCAAATATCCTATTTCTTAGCCTATAAGCTTTCCCTATTCAATTTTTCAGTCAGGAAAGGTATTTCTTGCTTCGGGGAATTCAATATCATTTTCTCTTTGATGGAAAAATTGGGCTGGAGTATTACCAAGGCCTTTAATCTTTTCAAACAAGCAGCTTCTAATTGGGAAGTTCCATCGTGCTGTTGTTGGGCAAGTATGTCCCCAGTATACTTGTGATGGGTCTGGCCCAAGGGTTTGTACCAGTGCTTACTTACTTGTAGAGGAAAATCTAAAGATAAAACAATCTTCAAAGATAGGACCAGGCAACAAAGTCCACTCCTTAGGACTAAAATAACCAATTATGAAACCAGTTAAAGTACACATTTTAACATGAATTCTGACATGAGAGGAGGGTAGCAAAGTAAAACTAATGACTTTTCATTAAGATGCTTTCAGTGAAATGATTCTGTCTGAGACAATTTATGGAGTTTCTTGGAGTAGATTATGAACCCCAGACTAGGACAGAAAGACTGTCTCCAGCTGCAGGCTATCTATTCTCTGAGCACTAGAGTACTTTGGTACCTTGAAGTATCACGGTCCACATGGAAAACTTGTACCCCTGTCATAACGAAACTGGGTAATGGCCTAGCCTCCTGTGGGCCTGAGCTGAACAAAGTTTGGAAATAGCCAGAGAGCTGAAGTCAGTAAGGAAACCTTTCCCTATGGAGCCTGGCCATTCACCACCAAGATATTCTGTCTTTTAAGAAAGTAAATTCAATTCTCAAACATGTAGTTCTTAATTCTTGTCACATCCCTTTATGAAGACATTGTAACTTGGTTCATTGCCTGGCACTGCTACCTTGTGTATGGGACATAATTGGGAAGAAAATGCACATAGACCTTAAATGTTTACTCTGGCTGAAAGTGATTTAGAATCCATTTAACACAGATTTCCTTAGACACAGTGAATAGGCACATGCCTGAAGAGGTAAATTGAGTTGTTCACTTAATTTTCACTGTTTGATGAATGGAATTTTCCTCTTCCTACAACACATACACACTCTTTCTCGGCTGTTCTTTCAACATTTGGGACTTAGCTAAAAGGTTAGGGAAACGCCCCTTTGATGAGGTTTAACTTTGAAAGGGGTGTATATATTCTTTCATGTAAAACTACACAGGGTAACTTTCTAAGTATAGATGTCTGTGGGCTTTTGTATCATGAAGTGCTTTGTTACAGTAAGGAAATCTGGAAAAGGGATTAAATCCTAAAAAGTCATTCTCTTGGTCCACAGGTCATTTTGTACATGCTCTTCTCTGTGCCCAACTTTTTGAAAGCATGAAAATATGAGAAGCATACTTGCCTAAACATGGTTGCAGAGAACCAGCTACAGAACTGGATAGCAGCAGGAGTTTTGTTTTTTGTTTTTTGTTTTTTAATAGCAGGAGTTTTTTTCTCAAATACCTTCTAACATTTTCATAAGTGAACATTCTGTTTACACTGCAACCATTACTCTTTTGAACTGGAGTTTCTGGCTCTATTTCTTCCAAAATTGCTTTAGCAATTATAGGAGACTCAAATTCTTTTTTTTTTTTTTTTTTTTTTTGCAGTTTTTTGCTGGGGCTGGGTTTGAACCCCCCACCTCTGGCATATGGGGCCGGCGCCCCACTCCTTTGAGCCACAGGTGCCACCCGAGACTCACATTCTTAAAGCTACCCACAGAACACCCTCTAACTTGAAAATCACTGTTAGGCCTAGAAATGCTGGGACAGGGCACAGCCTAATATGATCCATACTCTGTATCTGTGAGACCCAGAAAATAAGGACAGAAGCAAATTTATGGCCAAGCTAGGGAAGTTTCCTGACTGCAAGGGGTAAATCAATCTTCCTTATGGAACCTCAGTCTTGGGAGGAAACAAAGAAATCATCGAAGTCAACATCCTTGTTTCACAGATGTAAAAACTAAGACTTGAGGAGAGAAAAGAATTTGCCTAAAGGGCATCTGTAGCAATGCTGGGGCTTATATCCTTATCTCCTGAGTACAGATTCCATGTTCTTTCTACTACACTAGCTGGAATTGAAACTTGAGCTCTGAATAAGTCTAATTTGGAAGCTGCCCAAATCTAAAAGGAGATCGTTTTCCTGTTCAGCATCTTCAAAGTGGCTAGATCTAGAAATTGGGCTGATCCAATCTCCTGCTGCTAAGTGCAAAAAAACGTCTAAAGCTTATACCTCTAGGTCTTCATGGCTATAAGGACTCTTCCTGGGAGAGATACTCTCTGGACCTTCCTTTCTTTCTTCTCTGAGGAAGAGGCCCCGAAATGACCTCATTGTTTCACTCCAAATGCAGATGTAGTTAGACATGGACAATTGGCCTCTGAAGTGATATTGTGGTGAGGATTTGGTTTCTCGGATTTGAGGCATTATTCTCAAAGGAGGACCTGATAAATCAGGACAAGATTCTCCTCCCTAAGAGTTTGGAAAACAGGAAGTCAGAGTCAGTAAGAAAGTTTTCAACTGAAACTAAAGAGGGTTGTGTTTAATACTAAGAAACTACCTCACGTGAAGACATTGTGATGCAGTGTGGTAAGAGGTTTCCAATCCTGATACTTCCACAAAATTGTGAGAAGGTGGTGAAGGGAGAAAGAATATACCTACCTTTGGGCACCTGCAGTACTTGAGTGGAGCTGCGTAGAGCTGAGGAAGTCAGTTGGAGGAACTGGAGGTTTTGGTTCAACACTACAGTTATGACCCACTTAACATAACTACATCCTGGTGGAAATATTGACTAGAATATGAACTAGGCAGGCAAGATTGTTATGCAGGGATAGCAAGGAGGAAAGGGAGAAGAGTTGGTGAGCTTGATTAATAATACGTTTGAGAATAGGGCCTCTGAGGAAAGACTCCGGGAAACTGGATTAG
Organism: Arctocebus calabarensis; assembly: GCA_963573935.1. NCBI lineage: Eukaryota > Metazoa > Chordata > Mammalia > Primates > Lorisidae > Arctocebus > Arctocebus calabarensis. Next base: position 14,898 of record CAUYON010088595.1, read on the forward strand.
TTAGCCTATAAAAATGGAAGTTGATAGGTGACTTAATCTCTTTGAATATATGAGTGTTATTATGTACATGTGTATTCTATATACATAAAAATAGAATAAGAGCTTAAACTGCCAATGAAGGATGCCAGTTAAATATAACAAGTACTTCCTAACAGTGAGCAATGAGGAGTGATAACCATTAGAACATGTTACCAAGGGAGTTTGCAGAATTTCCTTTCCCAGAGACCTTTAAATATAGAGTTTAGACGGCTGAGAAAGTAAAACTTGCTGCCTTCTCCTCTGCTCTCTCTACTCTCTGTCTTCCCTTCTTTTCTTGTAATTTCTCAATCTCTCTCTCTCTCATCTGTCTCCCTCTCTCCGTTCCCATCTCCTCATCTCCAAAACTCCTTCTCATTCCTCATTCCCAACTAGTAATACCCTCGTCCCAACCCCCATTCCTTGTGTATCCTGATTCCTACAGGAATATTCCTGGAGCTGACGTCATTCCTAAGGTCAAATTGCCTAACTTCCTCCTATTATGGACATCAGGTCCACCAAACTGGACAGTAAACATGAAAGCCCCACACTCTGCAACAATAGCCCAATTCTAAAAAGAACCAAAAAGTGACCCATGGGTCTGATCACTTGGTGGTTCTTGTTCTTTGGATTCAGCTGAAATGTAACCTCCTTTTTGACCTCTTCAGCATTTGGTCCCTATCACTAATATAGCACTTCTACTAACGTATAACTATGTCTCTTTCCCCACTACACTGAGCACCTTGAAGGCCATTTATTTCTATATCCCCAAACATAACTCTGAGTGGGGATGGGGATGAAGGTGGGGAGAGAGACAAACAGACAAAGATATGTGATAGCAGGAACTCCCAGAGTGCTGACTATGTGTCATTGGAAGTCTCTAAACTCCTGACAGTACACTCTTGACAATAAATAACTAAAAATATAACACTGAGTCCTATTTTTCAGGAAAGAAGGCAGGGCCTCCTGGGCCCAATGGCCCCCCAGGACCTCCAGGACCCCCAGGACCACAGGGACCCCCAGGGATTCCAGGGATTCCTGGAATTCCAGGAACAACTGTCATGGGACCACCCGGGCCTCCAGGTCCTCCTGGTCCTCAAGGACCCCCTGGCCTCCAGGGACCTTCTGGTGAGTTTCCCTATCTCTCTGCTCTCCCTAGATGCCTTCTACGTACTTTAGGAGAGCAGGAGTGGGTGATCATGAGAGAAGTTGCAAATGGTGGTAATTCGGTTAGTTTGTAATAAGGGATACAGGTCTCCTAGCCCAGTGTAGAGCTAGGAGTTGGGCAAGGCTATACGGCCTGGACTGCTCCAACTGCTTGTTTGTACCAACCTATGAAGAACAAGCCTCCTGCTCTTGCTCCATTTCAATCCTTCTATCACAAACCCTCCCTAACTCTTGGGCTCCCTATAGTAGGCCAGTAAATTCACATGCTCCAGAGACAGAGGCCCTGATGGCCCACTGGAGTTCTAGTGGGGGATGATTTAATCTACTCTGATTTTCGGAATCTAGCTCCACATGTTGATGTTTTCCTAGAAATAGGCTATGGGGCAGAAAGTTGGGGACTGTACAAAATGACAAGCCCAAGGATAGTTTCATCTTCTGAACTCCAGAGTGTCTTTCCCATATAAGTAGACAAGTAGCCACTGATGGTCAAGAAGTTGGAAACGTATGAGTCACTCAGGCTGTGGATGAAGCAAACCCCGGCACCAATGGTGTCCTGTCCAGGAGCCAAGTGTTTCTTGCACTAGAGCCTTACCCTGCCACACTACCCATTTCATATGCCAAATCATCTCTTTGCATTCTTCTCCTTGGGCCCCGAAGGGAACCCAAAAGGTATAGGTACAGATCTAACCCTGCCTAATTGGAGTTGACAGGAGTCAGACTGCTTGGGCTTAGATCAGCTGTTATTTCTTTTCCCTGCCTCCCTCTTGTATCTTGGGGCCTTAAAGAAATGGACTCTTTTACAGCTGATTTCTCTAGGTCCAATTCTTCAGCAGGACTCAGAGCCATTAACTTGTGATTCAAACTGGGCTAAGTATTATCATGGCCACAAGAGATAAAGTTAGGGAATTTTTTTTTTTCATCCAATCATTCCACAAATATTAATTGAGCACTTTCTGTGTACAGAGAGATATATTGGTAAATGATTTCTATTCTCAGAGTTTATCTCCTAGAGGAGAGATATAATTAAAGAAAAAAGATATTTACAAATGGCAATGGGCTCTATGAAGAAATGTAATAGGGAGCAAAAGGCTAGAGAAGCTAATGCCATTGTCTCAGTGTCACAAAGTGACAAGAATGCCCTCTCATCGTTCTCCATGGGTGCTCAGTGGGGCTTGCCTTGGACCATCATTGGCAAGAGGCAATACCAGAAGTTTCCCTGTTGGGTGTAGGGCCCACTGATGATGAAGGTCAGGGATGTCCTCTGTCATCCAAAGGCCCTGCATTGCACTGACTCTTCCCCCAGCTTTAGGCCCTGAAGAATAATGCTCAGACAGGACTGGCTAGAGGAAGCAAAGCTCATTGCCACTAGCTGTTCAGGCCAAGAGAAAAGGAAGTAGAAAGGGCATGCTCTCTGATTCTCCTTTCCTATTTTACAGGTGCTGCTGATAAAACAGGAACTCGAGAAAATCAGGTTGGCTAATGGCTCCATTCCTGGGAGAAGGGAAGACCAAGGGCTAGAGCCACTTTTAAATTTTCTCCCTAGAAATATGTGGCATATAATAGATACTGAGTTCCCTTTCTGTGGCTCCTCTACTTGTAAGCCATGAGAAGTCTGAATCCAAGAATAACAAAAGCCCTGTAAAATGAGCACAATCACACTTTTTTTTCAAGAGATACATTTCTTTCAAAAAATAAATAAATTTGCTCCCTATTAAATTTCCTGAGGCTTTATTTGGTGAGGATACCCTGGAGGTCCTGAGGGTTTTCACTAACAGTTTATTCCCATCTCTATGAATTCAAAAGCTTTGCTCTAGGGCCTGTTTTTGGCTAGGGAAACCAAGTATTGTCAGGACCACTTTTCCTTATTCCACAGGACAGAAGGTCACCTTAGTCAGGCCCAATAGGCAGCTGAAATGAGCTGCCAGTTAGGTCTATTCACCTAGGACTCCCCAACACCACCTTGTCAGCACTCATACCACCTGGGATCCAAAACTGAGGCCTTTAAGAGTATGCCCTTGAAAAACAGCCAACTGGCTCCAGCCCAACTCTAACTGGGCTTCTGCCTAAATAGCCTGAAGGCCTCCTTGCAGTTTTCCAGCTTCCTAATCTGTCTCTATTGGTAGGTCCTGCTGCCTTGCCTTGTCTTGTGTCGGCCTCCCTTACTGCAGCTGTGTGACCACAGTGCTTGATGGCTTGAAGGCCAATTTTATATCCATAACCTAATTTGATCTTCAGACATCCTTGTGAGAGAGGCCAGAGTTTCGTATAATCCCCATTTTACAAGTAGGGAAATGAGGCTCAGAGGCATTATATTTGGCTGAGGTCACATAGATAGGAAGTGGCAGAACTACAAAATCATATCACCCCCTAATAGAAATGTAGTCTCTAGGCTCAGCGTCTGTGGCTCAATGGGCTAAGGTGCCAGCCACGTACACCTGAGCTGGCGGGTTCGAATCCAGCCCAGGCCCGCCAAACAACAGTGACGGCTACAACCAAAAAATGGCCAGGCGTTGTGGTGGGCGCCTGTAGTCCCAGCTACTTGGGAGGCAGAGGCAAAAGACTCGCTTGAGCCCAGGAATTGGAGGTTGCTGTGAGCTGTGATGCCACAGCACTCTA